>PVKP010021743.1:0-38711 GCA_004027715.1 Plecturocebus donacophilus
CCTCTCCCCTCATCTGCTCTCTCCCCCCACCCACTCCCTCCCTCTCCCCTCCCCTCCGTCTGTTCTCTCCCCCCACCCACTCCCTCCCTCTCTTCTCCACCATACCAGTCCTCTTAGTAACCTGACGTACTTGCCTCCATCCTTTGCATTGGCCATTGCTTCCCTTGGGAAAGCTCTTTTCAGATATCAGAATGGTTGGCTTTCTGACCCTCTCCAGTGACTCTTTTACATAATTATAATCACTCCTTGCCCCCCGCACTCCCCACCCTCCTAGCCTGCTCCACTTTTTGCCATCTCACTTATTCAACCACTCTATAAATTACTCATTATGTTGATTGTCTTTCTCACCCCACTAAAATGTAAACTCTATGAGAGCAGACATTTTGGTCTGTTATATTAACTACAATATCCTCAACACCTAGAGCAGAACCTGGCCTTATAGTAGGTGCTTAGTTAATATTTCTGAATAAATAAGTGTAACTACCATATTAAGATTATTACCATTATATGGAGATGAAATCTATTTTCCTAAGGTAGCTTCCTGTTGGATTCTAACCACATTTTTGCAATAGTAAAAGTCTGATTACTTGTTATATGCTACTTTGGAAGCAATTTGTCCCTCTCAAGAGTTAATTAAGGGCAAATAGCAAAAAAAAAAGGGAAATTTTTAGTGGCCTTGCATTCTGAGACAACTCTGGCTTTTTGCTGTTTGGCCACTCTTATTTGAAATATCCAGTTTTGCAAAATACTTCCTGGATCCTCACTTTCTAATTTGGCAATCTATGCTTTCCCCCAGTTTTTATATATTATCAAAGCTGAATAGCATTTACATTAAGCCATAATAAAGAAAGCATCAACACTTTTTCATCCTCCCCTGCCCACCAATCCTTGTCCTGGAGTTCCATTCTGTGATTAAGGAACCTCTCCCCTTTATTTGGGTGTCTGGTCCACTGTGCCTCACTAGATTCCATTTCCAACTTTGCTTTACATAATCCTGCTGCTTCTTGGTTATTACTTTCACTGATTTAACTACTTGCCCTGATTAAGGCTTTGATTCTCATCAATATTTGTCTTTTAGAACTCTAATTGTTCTAGCTTTCCCAGTCTGGTTCTATATACTTGATGTAATTTCAAATTCCCCTCTATAGATGTCTTGGGCTTGAGATGGGGAGCAGGAGCCAGGAAGGAGCCATCATTGCAGTGATGTGGGTGATGTAAAGATTATATATAGATATAGATCAAGGAATTAATGTAGGACTTAAAGGACCTTAGACTCTATGGGATTGTCACATGAGAGCAATGGGACCCTTTGGGGATACAGATTTGTAGAGTAGAATAAATGTTGGTGACAAATGAAATGAAAGGTTGGTGTTTCTTTTTTTTCTTATTAATTCCTCCAAGTCAGGGAGACCATATATTACTTTACTTCTTTATCCTAAGTACTTAACATGCTGTCCAATAAATAGGCATTCGAACAAATGTTTCTTGTTGAATATGTTGGTAAAAATACAATAGTGTGGCACACTTATAAATCTACAGTATGTTATTATTCTCACTATGTGGTTACTTTCCGCAATAATTGTTATGAATAAGCAATTATATATTCTTAGCATATGAGAAAAATGTTCAAACAATGCTCACAAAGTCACTGACCTTCTATGGCAAAGATAAGTGGATATGAGTGAGCTCGAGCAAACTACCTCATTGGTGGCTAAAGCTTTCGAACGAATCTTTCAGGGTTCCAAAGCTGTAAGGTGGATTAACTGTGTTCATCTATGTATAGCACTTAGAAAGGGACAGCCATAAGCATTCACTAAGTGTTAGTTACTGCAAATGTTATTTTTGTTACCTAGAGAGATATTAAAGCATACTCCTGCTCCTGATACCCAGGTATCTCATTTAATAAGTCCAGATTCAGGCAGCCATAACTTGTAGAAGCTCCTTTGTTGGTTCTCAAGCCAGCTTTGACTTACCCCGCTATGCCCCAGGGAGTCTGGAGGATTGGCATAGTGAGGAAAGGCATGGCTGAGGAGCCCCGAGCCTGCTTCCTACCCAGTCACCTCCTGCACGGGTCCTGGGGCCAGAGGGAGACAAGAGCCATATTTCGCTTTATGTTCTGTATCATCAGTCTTAAAACTCTCAATGACTTTTGTCCTTCTTGTATTCCACAATCCTAGTATTTACAGGCATTCTTGTTCACCTCACTTAAGACATAAGCTTTTCCCTGGCTTCAGACATCAAGTTTAAAGCTTGGAAAATGAACCTAACAACATTTTCCTGATTGATTCTGAGTAGGATGAGTCAGAAAGGTAGTGAGCCTAAAAAAAGACATGCTCCTGGTGCCTCATAGAAATTTCCAACTCAGTGTGCCCGAAATGAATTTTGTCATCTTGCTTCCTCGCCTTGCTTCTGCTTCAGCGTTCCCTTTCTGGGCTGATTGTCCCCACAATCCAGCCAGTCTCCCAAAGACATAGCGTTTGTCCCCATCTGCTCTCCCCTGCACCTGAATCACTCACAGTCAGTAGATCATCCATATATATGTGAATAATTCTTCCACAGAAGTTCAATCGATTTGTCACTGATGCTGTTAGGATCCGCTACGATAACATAATATGTTTCCAGTTGCTCTTTTCAGGCCTGTCTTTCTTCCCCGACTTGACTGTGTCTCTCCACTTCTCTGCCTATCCTCTGCAGTCTAAGTACAAGAAATTTCTCGCCATTCACTGAACGTGCCCTTCTTGATCACAGTTCCAAGGCTCTACCTATGTCATTGCTTCTGTCTGGATTTTTCCTTTATATGTACTCTGCTTAGCAAATTCTAGTTCATCTCAAAGATCTTGTTCAAATAGCACTTCTATGAAGCTGTTTATCTTCTTCTCTTTATAACTGCAATCCGTTCACATTCCCATTGCAGATATGAAGACAAATTATGGTGTTGTCAGGGATGCTCTATTTTATCAAAGGCTAAATTAACTTCTGAGGCCGGGCATGGTGACTCATGGTGGTCCCCAACACTTTGGAAGGCCAAGGCTCGTGGATCACCTGAGGTCAGGAGTTCAAGAACAGCCTGGCCAACATGGTGAAACCCCATAGCTACTAAAAATACAAAAATTAGCCAGGCCCAGTGGTGTGCACCTGTAATCCCAGCTACTCGGGAGGCTGAGGCAGGAGAATCCCTTAAATCTGGAGGCAGAGACTGTGCTACAGCACTCCAGCCTGAGTTACAGAGCAAGACTGTCTCAATAAAAATAAATAAATAATAAAACAATAAAACAAATTAACTTCTGTAAGTGTTAAGAAAAATAACCATTTCAAAAATAAAATAGTCTGTAGAATTACTATAATTTTTATTGCAATTTAGGAGAGTAAAGGCCTCTAAGAAAAATAATGATTGCATGCAAATCCCATCCATTTTACTGCATCTCAAAAAGAAAATTATTTCATCCTCACTCATTTCTTTTTTTAAGAGAGTGGGTGGGCGTGGGAGCTATACAATGTCTTGGAATCTGATTCATCAACAAACACTCTGCGTGCATTATCTGCAACACATCGTTCAAAGTTCTAGTTAGACCATTAAAAGTGCTATGCCTAGTAAAACTGCATTCTATCATATCACACTGACAGATGGTTTTCTCACAGAAATGACGATTATCAGTAGCATTCTTCATAGACACATATTTTGGATAACAGCAATGTGTCAGCATATTCATTAATGTTTTTTTTTAATTTTGTCGGCATGGTGTCATCATTTGCCATTAATAATTTGGATCCTCTAAGGCATTCTACAAAATTTTTGCCCGTAAGTAATTGATGACAATCATGAAGAAAACATTTCATTTGGTTATTTACCATTTGTAGCAGTGGGTGGAACAAACTCAGCTGTGTATGTTGTTTTTGCTCCCTCCACCTGTAGCCATGGACAGGTGACTGCCTTCAGGTATTTGCCGTCAGGAAACTGGCAAAGGTGGGCTCATCAGTACAGTACAGAATCA
This sequence comes from Plecturocebus donacophilus, assembly GCA_004027715.1. Lineage (NCBI taxonomy): Eukaryota > Metazoa > Chordata > Mammalia > Primates > Pitheciidae > Plecturocebus > Plecturocebus donacophilus. The sequence goes on from PVKP010021743.1 coordinate 3,993, forward strand.
TCCCCAGTATAGAAAAGACTTTCTCAGTCACCCAACAGGCAGAGAGATGTTTTAGGGACGTTCCACTGTAGACAATTTTCCCTCAAACATCTTCTGATGTAAGTGCTGGCCTGCTTCTTTCCTTCCTTCCTTCCCTCCTTCCTTGTTTCCTTTAATAGAAAAGAAATATCTGCCTAAGGAATTTAAAAATAAATTATTTTCAAGATTCCTAAAGGTCATTTTCTCATTTCTTGTCAATCTGTGGTAGAGGAAGACCATTTTAAGGAGTTTCCATGTGTTGAACTGCTTTTCAATTGTGAAGGATTTAGAAACAATTTGTAATGTTTTAGTAATATTCACGAGTAGCTGATTATGGCCTCAAAAACAAGCTTGGGCGTTCTGGATTGTAAATTTGCACAGTGTAATAAAGTAACTCTGGAAAAGCTACTGGCTCGTAACCCACTGTAATATGAGATTTTATGGCCAGCAGCACAGTTGCTTCAGAATGACCCATGGCCATAATAGGATAAATATCTGTTCTTCTGTTATATTTATTTAAAACAATAACAGCATTTTAAAAATTAAATACCTGTTTTGTGCTAAAAATTATATAATATATGTAACATATGTAATCTTTTTAAATATTTACTATAGCTCCATTGAATAAAAACTGAAGCGTCCTAACTTAGAAACTGGCTGAGGTCACAGAGCTAGCTGGTAAGTGATAAAACTGAATTTAGAACCCAAGTGTACTGGAGTCCAAATTCCTTACTTCTCTTCCTGACTTTCTGCCTCCTGAGATGAGGAGAATTTTACTCTATTCTAACAGAAATTATTTTATTTCATTTAAAAAATCTATTATTTTGTGTGTTGTTGTAGCCAATATTCATTCGTTTATTTCCCCATGGGTATTTTTCTCATGTCAATTTCAGGGAGATAGAGATTAAGGACAGAATATAAATCAAGCAGCCTTACTTTAATAAAACAAATGTTTAACATCTATATTTTATTTTTACAGCTCTTGTTTATGAGAAAACAAGAGCTCATTTATTCATAGTTTCGTTTCTGTGCTTTATATTGTGCAATGAGATAAGAATTTTAGGAACTTAGCCTGAGTATGTTTCAAGTGGAGAGCTTTATTTAATACAGAATTAACAAATATTTGTGGATGATAACAATAATCATTTTTCAGAACATGATGCCAGGAAGAATATTTATTGGATATTTTAAAATGCCTTGATATTTACAATCTCTTTTAATATTGTAATAATTTTAAAAACAAAGTATTACTATTTCTGTTTTACATATAAGAAAACTAACTCAGTTCAGTAAAATAACTTGCCTAAGATCACATGGCTAAGAAGAAGCAGAATTGGAATTTTAATTCAAGTACGTCTCACTCCAAAATCTCTTTTTCCATAATATTGAAATGTTGACCTAGACAAAACGAAAAGTAGTTTATCAGTTATCAACGCCTTCAGTCAGTGGTAACAAGATTTGTTCTCAACGACTCAACTCGGTAGGGGCTTATTGCTTACATAGACTAAGAAGTCCAGAGTCGAGCAGTCCAGTTCTCAGATGGTGGATCAAGCAAGTCATTACAGAATGCAGCACCATCTAACTCTAATGCATTCTCTTTAGCATGTGACCTCAGCCCCCATGGCTCCAAGATGTGACTCCCTCACTGGTCATCAGTCCTTTTCTCCAGAAAAGCAGGGGTGAAAGGTGAAGGGCAAAAGGTATGTACTTGCAAATCTGTATTTTATTGAGAAAATAACAGCTGTGCCAGCAGTGTCACCTACTGAGTTCCACTTCCTTACTAGGAAAGTATCATATGAGCATCTTTTATTATAAGGGAACCTGGGAAAGTTGTGTGGATTTTAGCCACGTACATTGAAACCACACACAAAAAAACTGGCATTCTGTGAAAATGGAGCAACAGAATTAGCAGACAGCAGTATTCGGCACAAAAACAGAAACCTGGGAAAATGAGAGCTAGAGCTCAGTTAAAAATTTAGAGGAAGTTAGGAAGCCTAGAAAGAGATGATTCATTATTTCTCATAGAAAATACATTGGACAACCAGATTAAAAGGATCATAAGGGAATCATTTGCTCAACAACTTAAATTTATTTTCTGTTAACCTCGCTATTGGTCTAATTATTCGAACACCAAAGAGTAGTATCCTTCTGGTATCCAAACTATACATTTACTGTGGGGAAAGACATGCTAAGGACACCCTAACAGCATAAAGATCCAATTGGAGTAATAGTCCCTTGGTCTGCAGGGTGATTTTATAGGTAATCTATTGTCCTAACCATATCCAAGCCATCAGTAAAGCAAAAAAAAAAAAAAATCAGAGCTGTAGATGCTAGATGTTTTTAGACAGAAGCAATTGTCATAGTACTTTGGTGATCAAATATTCGGTACTCTAAACTTGGGAAAAAATAAAACTTTCAGATGACTGAATTCATATAAACTCTTGCTAAACTGGACATGGTTACACTGACAAACATAAACTCCTCAGCCAGCAACTTAAAACATGTTGGACTTTTCCTATTCATAAAAATAAGTCCTTTCCCCCATCTCAAGTATAGACCTAGAGATTCATTATAATTATTTGTTAGTTGTTAGAGACATGGGCATATGTGTATCTATACGCATATGGAATGTTATAAAGAGGAGTTAATGAGAGAAAATTACCATTGCTTTCCATCCCAGGATCAAACATAACAACACAGAAAGAGCAGGTGTTATAGCACATGTGCTAAAATGGGAAGATTTACACAGCCTTGTGTATAGAGCCTGTGCAAATTCATGAAGCTCTCTAAGTTTTTCCAAGATTACCTTCTGAAGCTTTATCTAACTCTGTGCCCCCATGGCAGTTGGTACATATCTGTATTAACATCTGCCTTGTTGTGTTTAATTATCAGTGTACTTATTTACCTTCTCTACGAAGCTGTGAGTTTCTAGAAGACAGAAACTGCATCTTATATATCTTTGTAGCTGCATTTTCTAGCATATAGCGGCCTCTCTGGAACTACTAACTTAACCTAATAATGTTCTCTCTCTTCCTTCTAATCTGTTTTTAATGGTGCCTTCCTCAAAGAGGCATTCCAAATAGAAATATTTTCCAGCTAATCCCATCATCCCTCATATTTCTCTATCACTTCATTTCAAGCCTTTTCTGCAAGTTTTATTTACCAGTACAATGCTTGGCAATGAAAACGCCTTCTGGCTCAGTGTAGGCACAATAAGTAAATGTTAAATTAATTAAAGACAATTATATCTATATATATGTATAATATATTTACATTATGATTTAAACTATTGCAAATTACGGCTCTGAAAAAAGTTACCCTTTTGTAATCAATGAGGATAGTATTGCCTAAGTCAAAAATGGGGGAAAGGTAAACTATAAAGGAGATATTAAAACTGCCAAAAGTACTTTGCACTTTATGACAATGAGCAGTTCTCAACTTTGAGTGCATGGAAGCTTTGTAAAATATCGATAACTGCATATACACCATGGAATACTATGCAGCCATAAAAAAGGATGAGTTCATGTCCTTTGCAGGGACATGGATGAAGCTGGAAACCATCATTCTCAGCAAACTGACACAAGGACAGAAAGCCAAACACCGCATGTTCTCACTCATAAGTGGGTGTTGAACCATGAGAACACATGGACACAGGGAGGGGAGCATCACACATCGAAGCCTGTCAGGGGTGAGGGGATTAGGAGAGGGATAGCAGGGGGTGGGAAGGTCAGGGAGGGCTAACATGAGGAAAAATACCTAATGCAGATGATGGAGTGATGGACACTGCAAACCACCATGGCACGTGTGTCCCTACGTAACAATCCTGCATGTTCTGCAGGCGGACCCCAGAACTTGAGGTATAATGATCTATATATGCCTGGACCCCACCTCTAGAGACCCTGGGTTAATTGGTCTGAGGTGTGGTTGGAGCACAATGGTTTCTAAAGCTTCCACTCCAGCCAAGGCTGAGAAGCACTAGTTTAGAAGCACTGTCTGACCACGCTGCAGTGCCCTCTCAGGCACAGTGGTTCTCAGTTCAGGCACCCAACGTTGCTGAGACCTTTCAGCTGAAAGCGTTCTGTGATGATGTCTGGAATGCAGCAGTGGAGAGATGACAAGGGCTTCGTCTGAAACTTCAGTGTTTCAAATCACCTAATACTTCCGTTCCTGGGAAAGTACATCTTTCAATAAGCCTTGATTTTTTTCTACCCTCTCCCAGCACACCCAAAACCAAAGCTTAAGGATTGTTCGCTACGTAACTGAACGCTAAGAATACCCCCAAATTTCTTAAATCTGGTCTGTTCTAAGATATTGGATATTGAGTAATTAGCCAAGAGGGTTGAGATTGGAATTGATATCCAATAATAATTCCTAAGGCAAATGGCATAAGTACGGGTCTGAAATACATTGTGTGATGATGAAAAACGAACACCGGCTTGCCAGTCGGAAGAGATGAGCTCATGTATCCATATCACCACCGCAGTAGCCCTGCAAACAGGGAAATTTATTTTCTCCAGGCCTCAGTTTCCAGAGATTAGATGAGCTAGCTATTGAGTTTCTTCTGTTGGCTTTTTTTACATACACTGACAAAAAATTGGTTTACATAAAATTGGTTTTTCCAACTTCATGGCTTTTGTTCTTTGTCTTCAGAACAAAGCGGAAGCAGGCTAGAGAGGCCCAGATGCAGCAGGAAAAGGCTGGAGCAGAGACCACCCCACTGCTGACGGTGTCACTGTAAGTCTGGTGCTGCTGTGATGTGCTCGTCGAGCTAGGCGTTCAGGGCTCAGCAGTCAGCCTTCTCATGAACGGTCTCCATTGTTGAGCTCTGTCATCCAAGGTGGCCCAGAGCAGTGAAGATGATCATGGGGACAGAAAAGAGAACAGAATATAACCAAAACAAGAGAGAGTTCGGTTAGACCTAAGGACCGTATAGGAAATTGAACCTAAAAACAATATACAAAGGACATTCTGAGTCTTCATCTCTAAATCTTCAAAAATAGTTTTGTGAGCAGAGACATATTTAGAGACACGAGGCTAAACCAGATGACTCAAGACTCTTCCTGAAAAAGTGTAGATTTTAAAGTTTGCTTTAAAAGAAATTCCTTTAAAAATAAAATTAAAAGCATCTATTTGGTTATCCAGAATGAAAAGTAATTTCATTTTCTTTCTCTATTACCTAATTGGCTCGTTTGCCCAAAGCATATGTAAATCCTGAGTCTCAATAAAGCTACAATGGTAATCATAAAAGATTCAAGAGTATTCATTTCTCATTTCATTACTGTAAAATTACTGCCTGAATTCTACCTATATTTACAGGCTAAAAGCAGCTACTACTGGAGCAATCTCTACTGTACTAATCATCACTAATAGCTCTTGACAGAATTGAGAGTTGAAACACCATCATTATTATACAGCTGAGTACACAGAGTAATGTTAAAAGGAATGTGTTAAAATGTGTATTTCAGAAGCTCTTTCTTAAAGAGAAATAGAAAAAGAGTTAAAACTCTTTCTGAAAGTTGTGAATTCAGGAGGCTACAAAACGATGCCCCCAAGACCTGAAAATGAGAAGCTAAGACTGGCTCTGAGGGTTAAACTGAGGGATCAAAGGACAGCAGAGCAGAAGTCAGGTTCTCATAGGAGCAGAATGACTCCCAGGCCCGCAGGGTTTGGCTAAGGCTGGATTAAATGTATGAACATTTCTAAAGATAGGCTATTTTACTAACAAGGTTGATCAGTTACAGAAGCACAGAAAAAGCCTCGGGGTCCCTAGGGCAAACTGGCATTGCCAGGTCATCCTTAGTGACGTGAGAAAAGGTTCTCATTGTCCCTGTGTTGACTCATCACCAAGTCGTCACTCTGGTGTGCGTTTCAGCCGTGTACGCTTTTAGGCCAGAGTGGGTGTGTCTGACTCACTGTTCACCCATGATGCTGCCAGTGCCCAGGGCGGCAAATGTAGTGAAAACACAGTATTTTCTGAGTTAACTTATTAGCCCTGAGAATTGATAGGGGATAAGCAACGGATTTTTGATTTCAGGATTCTGGACTTCAGAACCAAGATTGTGCTAATTATTAAGATTGCCAATAGAATAATTTGGGCAAGACCTTCAGCAACCCCATTTTATTAGAACAAACAGTTACATTTCTATCTTCAGAAGAATTGTCTCACCAAAAGAGTAGCTGCTTAAAGCGAACAATTCACTACAAAACAGATTGTAATAATTTGCTTTTTAGATGAGGGTGACTGTATATTGGGAGTAAGTAAATCTGGGTTCAATTCTTCCCAATAATTAGTGCTGTGAGTTTTTATGTCTTTTCACAATAGTTTACTCACCATTAAATTCAGGCATTGAAATAGGCAACATCTGATGTCCTTTCCACGACCAACATAGTCTTATTTAAGAAAAAGAAAAAAGGCAGCTACAGCAGATCTCAGGTCAAGATCTGCAGCAGCAACAAGAGCAAACCGGCAACCAGGTATCTAATGATGTTGAACGGAAATTTTCTTATATGAAAACCTTGATGATGTTTCTATCACGCAGAGTGTACATATCCAAAGAGTATTTTAATAATTATGCTTAAGTATATTTATAATTATCTTTAACTATATGTATATTTAAGTAGTATATTCTTATATTTAAGTTTACGTAATAATAAAATGTAGATAATATGTGCCCAAAGACATTTCTTGATGTACAAATAATGTACATTGTCTGGCATCTGCAGGCTGAACTTTTCTAATGTTGAATGTTTATATTTTGAATTACTTTTGTGCTGAATACAAATATTCTAGCTTTTTTTGAAATTGTGAAGTTCAGAGTTAGATACAATTTTTGGTAAGAACCTACACAGCCAAGTATGGAAATGAAGACACAATATTTTATTGTTGTTGTTGTTGTTGTTGTTGTTTTACGACAGAGTCTTGTTTTGTCGCCAGGCGCCAGGCTGGAGCGCAGTGGTGCGATCTCGGCTCACCGCAACCTCCGCCTCCCGGGTTCAAGCGATTCTCCTGCCTGAGCCCCCTGGGTAGCTGGGGGTACAGGCGCGCATGACCACGCCCGGATAATTTTTTGCTATACTTATATCAGAGTATCCAAGTGTCATACCAATTTACATTTTGCCACTCTTTTAAATGTTATCTCTTGTACTTCCAAACATCAATGGTAGATTTTAACCTAAATTTTACATTAAATAGTATAAAAGAAACGTTTTTCCATATTGTTAGAAATATCTAATTGCTTAGCAATATTCATTATGTCAATGCACAACTACTGAACTATATTTCCATTTTTTTTCTTGCTGATAATTTGCTTGCTTTCTTGGTTTTTGCTACTAAAAACAAATAAAAACATAAAACAGTATAAAGAATTTGTGTAGAGCTCTTTTCAGCTGTGGGTTTCTAAGTGATAAGAAGGAACATTTTAAGCCTCTGTATAATTACTGACAAAGTTATCTCTAACATGGTATACTTACAAAGGTATATATGATGCATTGTTAAAAGATGAAAGCAGTTTATCAAATATCATCTTTGTATGGTTCCTGTACACGCTGAGGAATATGCTACTAGGTTAGTGGTAATTATCTCTCACTGGTGAGATCATGAGTGATTTTAACAGTTTTATTGAGGTATAATTGACATTATACAATAAACTGTACATATTAAAAATATACTATTTGATAAATTTTGACATTTGCATTACCCCCAAAATCATCTCATAAGGAAGACAATAATGAACATATTCATCAGCCCCAAAAGTTTCCCCTGTTCCTTTGAAATCTCTTCCTCCTATCCCTCTTACCAGTCCCCAGAAAACATGGATATGTATCTTTCACTTTAAATTGGTTTGTTTTCTCCATAATTGTATATAAATGAAATCATATAGGATGTACTGGGGTTTTTTTGTCTGGCTTCTTTGACTTAGAATAATTACATTGCACTTAACCTATGCTATAGCATATATCAATAGTCTGATTTGTATACATTTTGTGAATATATGAGTTTATTCTTTTGCTTATTGAACTTTAGTCTGTTTCCAATTTTGTCTATTACAAATAAAGTTGCTTGAACATTCATGTTGAAGTCTGTATGGACATATACCTACATTTCGCTACAAAAAATGAATGTGAAATGGTAGCTCCCATAGAAGGTGGACTTTTAACTTATTAAGAAACTGCCAAACTGTTGGTGGGAAGGTATACCAAATGGTAACTCAGAAATGCTTTGTGGAGGTCTTGCGTAACTGTCAGGTTTATTATTAACATTTTCATAGTTTTGATGCTATTAAAAAGATTTTTAAATTAAAATTTCTGATTATTCATTATTAATTTATAGAAATACGGATCAACATATTGATATGGCATCTGGCAGAGTTGCTAAACTCATTTATTAGTTTTAGAAAGGTTTACTACATAGGCCATTATGTGATCTTCAACTGAACACAGGTTTACTTCTTCCTATCCAATCCAAATTGCATATCCCCTACTGCACAGACTAATAAAATATTGAGTAGAACTGTTCGGAGTGGACAGATACCCTTGCTTTGTTTCAGATCTTAGGTGAAAGTATTTATAGTTTTTCACTTTATCAGATTGAAGAGGTTCCTTTCTATTCCAAGTTTGCTAAGAATTTACACAAGGAACGAATGTTGGATTCTATCAAAAACAATTTCTGTGTCTATTAAGGTGATTGTATTGGTTTCCCTCTTTGGTTGTCCATTAACATGGTGAATTACACAGAGTAATTTTCAAATATTAAAGCAATTTACTGTTCCTGAGGTGAGGTTCATCTGATCATGATGTATTATCCCTTTTACATACTTGAGGGATATGAATTACTAAAAATTTGTTAAAAATGTTTTTGCCAATTTCATGAGGGATATTGTTTAATGCTGTGATGGCTTTGATCTGGAATAAGAGTAATGTCAGCTTTATAAGATGAGTTGGAAAACATTCTATCCTTTCCAATTCATGGAAAAAAGTCATGTAAATTGACATTGGCTCTTCCTAAAATATTTGATAGACATCCTCAATGGAGCAACCTAAACATGGGATAATTTTTAACCAGAAATGTATTTATTTAATGGACATGTTTATTCAAATTATTTATATTGGGAGAGGTTTGGTAATTTGTAACTCTCAAGGAATTTATTCGTTTCAACTAGGTTGTCAAATTTATTGCCATGAAGTTTCTTATACTCTCCTCTTATTTTCCTTTTGATGTCTATGTAGTCTAGAGTGATGACACCTCTCTCATTTCCAATATTAGTCCCTTCTTTTATTTATGTTTTCTATTTTTTGTTCCTGATCAGTCTGGCTAGTGGTTTATCAATTTTATTTACCTCCTCAAAAGTCAGATTTTGTGTTCAATTATTTTTCTTTATTGTGTTTCTGTTTTCTGTTTCATTCATTTCTGCCTCCTGATTTTTATGTTTATTTCTTTTGCTTACCTCAGGTTTCATTTGCTCTATTTTCTCTGGATTCTTAAGACAGAAATACATTATTTTTCTTGTGTTATATGGGTGTCTAATCCTAAAAAAATTATCTCTATGTACTATTTTAGCCATATTCCACAAAGGTTGATATGTTATGTTTCTCTTTTTATTTAGACCAAAATATATTCTAATGTGCTGTTTTCTTTCTTTTATACTCAAGCATTATGTAGAAGTATATTATTTAGTTTCCAATATTTGTGAATTTTTAAGATATCTTTGTTTTATTTAAGTGTGGTCATAAAATACACTTTGTATGACTTGTTACCTTTTAACTTATTGAAAACTTTTTTTAATGACTCAGAATACGACCTACCTTGGCAAATATTTATACACACTTGAAAAAAAAAGTATTTCATGGACACAGGGAGGGAGACAACACACACCAGGGCCTGTTGGGGGGTGAGAAGTGTGGGGAGAGAACCTAGAGGATGGGTCAATAGGTGCAGCAAACCCCCACGGCACACGTATACCTATGTAACAAGCCTGCGGGTTCTGTACATGTATCCTGGAACTTAAAGTAAAATGTTAAAAGGAAAATAAAATGTGTTTACTGCAGTTGTCAAGTAGAATGTTCTATAATATGAATTAAGTCAAATTTGTTGATAATGTTGTGTAAGTTTTCATTTAAATTGGTTGATGGTGTTGTGAATTTTTTTCTAGGAGTTCTATTAATTATTGAGAAAAGGTTATTGAAATCTCTGGCTACAATTGTGGATTTTTATATGTTTCTTATAATTCCTTTTATTTTTTATACTTCGTGCATTGTGATGCTTTTTTGTTCAGTGCATGAATGTTTAAAATTGCAATGCACTCTTGATTATTGACTTCTTTATTATTTTGAAATTACTCTTTTCAACTTTGATAACCTTTTTAAAATCTACCTTATTAGTCACTCCAGCCTTCTTTTCATTAGTTTTACCATGGTATATCATTTTTCATGCTTTTACTTTTAGCCTATTTGGTTTTTCATATTTACAGTGGGAGTTTGTGTAGCATTTGAATGAGTCATACTTTGCTTAATCCAATATGATGATCTATTAATTGAATATTGAGACCACTTTTATTTCATAAGATTCATGATAAGGTAGGCTTAACGTCACTATTCCTCTTTTTCTTTTCTGTTATTGGCTTATTTTCCCTCTTTTACTACCTTCTTTTGGATTTTCATAATTCCATTTTATTCCTTTGTTTATTTATTTCTATAACTATTGTTATTTGATTCATTGCCTTAGAGTTTATGGAACGCATCCTTAACATAATAATCTACCCTTAAGTGATATTTTACTGCTTCACACATAGAATAAGAGCCTTAACTAGTATACTTTGATTTCTTTCCTTCCAGCCTTTGTATTATTGCTATCTATATATTTCCACAAGTGTTATAAAACCCACAGTACATTGCTATTTTTTGCTTAAAAGTTAATTATCTTTTACTATTTTTATGCTATTCATTCTTTGTACATCCAGATTTCCATCTGGTATGATTTTTCTTTTACTTCATGAACTTCCTTTAACATTTCTTACAGTGCAAGTCTGCTATAATAAATTCTTTCAGCTTTTCTATGTCTGAAAAAGCACAGGGACTTCCTTTTGGAAAATTTTTTTTTGGCTTGGTAAATAATTCTAAATTTTCAGTTCTTTTCTTTCTGTATTTTGAAAATGTTGCTTGACAGTCTTTTAGATTGGACCATTTTTGACAAGAAATTTGTTTCCATTACCTTTAGTTCTTCTAAATGTAACATATTTTCTCTGGTTGCTTCCAATTTTTTTCACTGCTTTTAATCAATTTGATTATGATAGTTCTTGGTGTAATTTTCTCCCAGATTTGTGTTCTTGGGATTGGTTTCTTCCTGGAACTGCAAGTTTATAATTTTATCCACTTTAAAAATATCTTAGCCATTATGTTTTCAAATGTGTTTTTCCCCTATTTCCCTCTTTCAGAGACTCCAATTACATGTACATTAGGCTGTTTAAATTTTTCCCGTAATCACTGGTTTGCAGGATGTTCTGCTTATTGTTTGTCTTTTCATGTGTTTTATTTTCAGTGGTTCCTATGGTCATGCCTTTATCTTCACTAGTCTTTCTTTCCCCAATGTATAAACTGCTACTAATTCCACTAGTGTGTTCTTCATCTCAGATATTATAATTTTCATCTTCAGAAGTTTGGTTTTGATCTATATTTTATATCTTTAATTTTTCTTCTTAGCATGTTTAGTCTTTTATCTTGCTTCTTAACCATCTAGAATTCAATTATAATATTCTTTTAATGTCTTTGTCTACAAATTCCATCATCTGTGTCAATATGTATTGATCATGTTTTGTTTTAATAGTCAGTCATGTTTCTGTGCTTTCTTGCATGCCTAGTAAATTTTTTATTGGATTCCAGACATTGTGAATTTTACTTTGTTATATGTTCAAAAAGTTTGTATTCATGCAAATATTTTTCAGCTTTGTTTTGGGAAAACAGTTTGATTGTTTCAGATCTTAAATTTAAGTTTAATAGGTTGAGGCAGACCAGCATTTATTTTAGAATTAATTTTTCCCCAGTACTGTAGCAAAACCTTTCTTAGCACTCAAGCCACCTCTGCCTGAATAATGAAGGTTTCCACTCAGAATGGCACTGATGCCAGCACTGGGCAGGTTTATGAGATTCTTCCCTTTGCCCTTTGCAGAGGTCCTATGCCCAGTATTGGGTCATTTCTTCCAATGACCTTGTTAATCAGTTCTCAACATTCAAAGAGACGCATCTGCAGATCTCAGACTTCTTCCTCTTTGAAGTTTCCTCCTCTCTGATGTTCTTCTCTGTGAGGTTAACCAGCTTAACTCAAGTTCTCAGCAAAGATAGACTTGTCCCGTTCCTCCTGGGTCCCCTGCGCTGTACAGTGCCCAAGAAGCTGGGCACTCACAGCGCTCACCTAGTTTGTTTCCCGTCTCTCAGAGAGCTTCGTTACCTATCGTCCAATGTATTGAAAACCATTGCTTTATACAGATCACCTTTTCTTTTTGCTATTGTTTAGTAGTTTCAGGTAAGAGAGTAAATCTCCATGTTACCACATCTTGCCAGAAATCAAAACTCTGAATTATTTTTTAAGGTTTCTGGTTTTGTTTCATTTTTAGTATTAATTTTGACTTTAAAATATACATTATTCAAGTTATTTCTACTGATATTACTTTACAGGAACTGGCTCCTGGGGAAAAATAAAGCAGCCAAATACTTTGACTTTTTTTTTTTAAGAAATGGCTGCTTCTTTTGAAGAAATCGCTGGTTCCTGAAACATCTTGTTACAAGCAAAAGCAAAAAGTCTACCATGATCATTTCAAAAACATTCAGCGGCCAACTAAAGAATTTTTCACTTGCCAAAGATGGGATATTGGTGTATTAGTAGAATAATAACTATGTGATGCATTGATGACCATCAGCTATACCTAAATCTATGAGTTCATGAATGATACAAAGAAAATAATTCATCCGTCATCTTTGGCAGATACTATGGGACTAAATCGTTATTTTCATAACCAGGAAATAAAGGGAAATTTTTAAATATACTTTATGCCTTTCCTACAACCAAATGGTAGATAAGGGAAGTTTTTCTTTAGACACTTATTTCAACTACTAAGCAAAGACAGACTAATAGAATTAGAATATTAATTTTTTGTTGTTTTTTCTTTCTTTCTTTCTTTTTTAGACAGAGTCTTGCTGTGTCTCCCAGGCTGGAGTGCAATGGCACAATCTCGGCTCACTGCAACCTCTGCCTCCTGGGTTCTAGCGATTCTCCTGCCTCAGCCTCCCAAGTAGCTGGAATTACGGGTGCCTACCACTGCACCCAGCTAATTTTTGTATATTTGGTAAAGACAGGGTTTCACCATATTGGTCAAGCTGATCTTGAACTTCTGACCTCAGAAGATTCACCTACCTCAGCCTCCCAAAGTACTGGGATTACAGGCATAAGCCTAATGAAATATTGACTGTAGTCTATAAATGCTGATGGCAACTAAGATCACACACCAAAAAAATAAGAACCACATGTGATATGTGCCTGCTGGCCGTACACAATATGGCCTAAGAAGTATTCTTGCCCAAATCTCAGATCGGAACCTGGTGAAGATTCTACAGCTACTACCCAATTAATAGGATACAGAATACAAGAACATATTAATACCATGGAAACATAGTGAAAAAAAATCACTTGGTTGAGGGAAACTACAAAACAAACATCCTGGTTTATTCAAAAAATAAACAGCATGAAGAAAAAGCAAGATGAACCTACACACTTAAAAGATATGTCAGGAGATGGGAGGTTTCAGGAGATGCGAATTTCCAACCTACTCCACCTGGAAACACCAGTGCTGCTTTTATGCTTCTACTCGTACTAAGTAGTTTAAGCCAAAGAACACAGGAGGTGTTAAGAAACAGCACCAAGAACTAGCTGGGAAGAGGGGAAGAAAAGGTGCCATCGTGTTTCCTTAGAAATGGCTGAAGAAAAGCAGAGTAACTGCACAGAGATCATCTCATCCAGTGCATGATCCTGGGCCCAGGGAGCCAGTGGAACAGGCCCTGAAGAAACCTAGAAAGAGGACAGTCAGATTCCCAAGCACAGCCCCAGGAGCAGAGAGGTCTCCAGGGCATGGGTCAGCATGCACAGGGCTAGATCCCGAGTCTCTTCCATTTCCTGCTTTCTTTCCTTTTCTCTTGCTGTGACCTCTTCCTTCTGATACCAGAAACCCAAAACATTCTGTGGTCCTTTCTTGCTGTCTCCTGCATAAATGTAATGTTAAAAATAGAGAGAGAAAGAATTAAAGAGATACTTAATGTCTAAACCTCAAGGGAATCTTGATTCAATAAAATAAACACTGAAAAATGAATTGTGCATCACTTCGAGAATTTGGACTTTGTAGTGCATTGTTTTAAATTTTTTAGATATTTTAAAGAACCCCTTCAAATATGTATTGTATTGTTAAAATGATATGGTATCTGCGATTTGTCTCAAAATAATTCAAAGTATGAGAAGGAGTGAAGTCAATAAACACGTAAATGAAACAATATTGGTCATAACTGGTAACCGTTTAAGCTGGATGACACACACATATTCACTCTACTTGAGTGTTTTAAATTATCTGTAGTAAAATGTTAAAACGTCATTATCCTCATGTAAAATATACAGCAGGATCTCAAATAATGTTCTTTCTTTATAAGGATGAGAGAGAAAAATTGATTCCTGCACGGGCTACTGTCTGTGTGGCGTGTGCACATGGTCCCCACGTCTGTGTGGCTTTTCTCCAGGTACTCCGGTTTCCTCCATTTCTCAACGATATGTTAGGTGAACTGCAGAGTCTGAATCGCCCCAATCTGAGTGAGTGTGGGTGTAGGTGTGAGTGCACTCGCTGATAAAACAGTATCCTGCTCAAGACTGTGTCCACCTTGTGCCAAGCTGCTGGGATGGGCTCCAGCCAACCGTGACCCTGAACTGGAATAATTGCTTAAATGATGATCTTGCTTGTTTTTTTTTTTTTTTTTAACCTGTCTTAAACTTATGTACAGTAGACATTTATTTCAATGTTTAATACTAAGAGTATTTTGGTCATTCCTTAGAAGATTGGTGATGTTTTTGTGACCAAAAATATGCCATAGAAACTAACCTTTTATTTATATCAATTAACCTATGGTAAAATTAGTTTCATTATGTGTTGGTTTACTTAAAGTCGCAGTTACCAAGAACCTATCAACTATGTTAAAGGAGAAATTACTGTATTCTAAGTTATTTGTATTTTCTAGACACGTATTATAGTTGTATGATTTTTAAGATGGATTTTTACTTAAAATTTCAATAGTGGATGATAATCCTACCTAGAAAGAATGCTGGATAGAATGAGAGTGCCCATAACCTCCTTTTAAATACTACTGGCTTTGTTCGTGGTGGTTTTTTTTTTTGGTTGTTTGTTTGAGATGAGGTCTCACTATATTGCCTAGACTGGTCTTAAACTTCTGGGCTCAAACACTTCTCCAACCTCAACATCCCGAGTAGTTGGGACTGTAGGCGCATACCACCATGAGGCCAATCCTAGAGGTTTTGAAAAAAATATATAATGTGTGTTTTGCTATTTATTGTTTTGTCTAAAGTCCATTATACCTTCAACTTTTTCTCATCATTACTACTGACTTCACAATTTATTAGATGTCTTTGTCTTTGCTTTTCTGCAGGGGTTAGTACCTTCAGCATAAAAGACATTCTGTAATTATTAATGCTTGATTTGTTGCTAAAACTCTATAGTCATGAGCTATAGAGCTACTCTGAGTGCTGTGAGATATTTTATTGATAGCTAATGTTGGTCAAATCAATGCAATTCAATTCAAACTTTCACAGAGCACGTATTACAAGAAAATACCCTGGTGGCACATGTAATACCAAGATAAACAAAATAAGGCTCCTGCTTTGAATTCTATTAAATAACAGAGAATAAAGACACATTGCAATGAATACAATAAAAATGCTGTTTAAAAACAGAGGTGCAAGTGGGGAAGAGATAGAGGAACAGGGAAGAGTTTCCAGAGGATAAATGTAGGAAAGCGTCAGCTGCAGCAGGCACTGTGTCTGAAGTCTCATTGCTCCTGGCCTTAAAAGATGAGCTGGACTTCGACACTCAGACAAAGGTCTGCAGTCTAGGAGAGATGGAGAACGATTTCAAAGAAATGATTTTTTTTCTGTGCTTCTATAATAAAGAAAAACTTTACTCTTTCTCATATCTATTTGAAAAACAAAAGAGTTAAGGATGATGTAGTTCTTATTTTGTACTTTGTTGCAGAAATATTTTCACTTTCATGGTAATTCAACAATATTTCAGCTTGATGCAGTCTAATCATTTTGTAAACATCACAAACACTTGAGTCAAGGGTGACATTCGGTCTGTTGATGTTTTATATTTGGTTACCCAGGAAAAGAGAGTTTGCACCATTGAATGTTGCCTCCTGAAGCATTCTTAATAGGGAGTAGGGGCAGGAATCCTATGTTAATATGAGAAATGAACTATCAAATAAATCATAACTTTAATTTTTAAATACGAATTTTTACCATTTAAATATATTTTTGGATTTATTTTTATTTCTCTCTGGTATTATAAAATCTTTTAGAATGTACTGTAACTCACTTAATCACTAGCATATTCTAAGCAGCCCTTCTGGGAATTCTTAACAGAAACAGCATGAAGTGGGTGCTAAGAACACTGCAGCTTGCTTCATAATTTACAGTGTAGGTGTACATCCTTTCTCTTAAGAATAGCACAAAATTGCCATTTAATTCACTTCAGGAACATTTAAGTTAGGAACATTCATACTTTAAAGTAACACTGTGTTTTCTTCAAGTTCTAGCCAAGTGAAATGTTCACCCAAAGAACTGCACATGTACAATGCATAATCAGTGCAATGTTACATGATGACGACTGTATAATAAATAAGATAATAAATAGGAACAATTCTATTAGTTAACGTCTCGACTAAGCCCAGAATTGCATCTAGTGAAATATCTTATGTCTCCAAGATATCTGGTTCAAATTGTCAATGTTAACAACCTAAGACTTATTACAAAAGGTGAGTCCATGCTGGCAAAGGCTAGAAAGTCAGATAAAAGAGAAAGAAGCATGTTGATGATGTCCCCCATTACCAGACTGTAGAGATGCTAAAATAATGCATGTTTATACAAAGCATACAAAGGTCACAAAGGATGCCGAAGAGAAAAGAAGGCCTGGTAAAGCTGAGGAATGAATGGTAAACATCCGGGAATCACAGCAGGTCAAGAAATACCCAGGTTGGGGAGTATGGTAAAATCCCAAAGCAGGGAAATGTATACACGCAGGTGTACTTCGAGTTGAGAGGTGTGATTCCAGAGATGGGAGAAGCTGTTTCATGAATGCTTTCTCATTTATGCTTTTTCTATGAAGGAATAATATTGAAGCCAATAAAATGTTTAACATTCAGGGAATGAACTGTGACTTTCTCATTTTGTGTAATGATCAAGAAGAAAATTGCAAAGAAAATTGAGGGTAAAAAAGCACAGCCAACATAAGCATAAAGCACAGTCACCCAAATAGTACATTGAGGAGTAGAAAGTTTGGATTGACTTATGATTTATGTATCCATTTCAGACATTTATCATGACCTGACTGATTGTCAGGCGCTGCTCTAAATAGTAAGCATTCAGCTATAATGAAGATAAACTTCCTGCTCTCTTGGAGCTGCTAGGGAGAGAGAGACTACAGTTATACACAAATAACTTTATATGGTGGTCGATATTTTAGTAGCAATAGAAAATAGGTTAATGTGCTAGAGGTTGAAAGGGCTTGGACACTTTATGAGCTGAATGATGAGGGAAGGCTCTCTGCAGAGAAGGTGACATTTGAGCTGAGAACCTGAATTACGCACAGGAAGGGGCCAGTTCTGCATTCTTGGCAAAAATAAGAGCTGGTGCCCAGGCATTGGGAACTCAAGGGGCCAGGCATTTCCACAGGGTGGAAGAATAGTGGGCCTAAAGCCCCACAACCAAGGTGAGACTGGTGAGAAATCTGGAAAGCGGTCACTACTTGTGTATCCTCCTAGGCCACGGTGAGGCGCTCAGCCATGGGACACTAGTGGAGGGTTTAAACAGGAAAGACACATAATCTGATTTGTACTTTGAGAGGATCAAGCTGCTCTGGGAAGGCCGTAGGAAGATAAAGAGTGGACGCAGAAAGAACAGACAGGAGCCGTTGCATTCGCTCAGACGTGGCATCCATTAAGATAGCAGCAGTGGACACACTGGAAGCGATCTATTCATTCTATAACTTGAAAGTCATTCTAAAAAGAATTGCTGACAAATTAAATGTCATTGTCTGTCCTAAGCAACTGTGTAAAAGGCAGGAGTTAGCTTGGCGTTGAAATTAATTACTAGTTTATCTAAGTATATAGTTGGATATTTATGTCCAAGTTGAGGAGAGACATCAGAGTTGAAGACAATTTGTAGCCAATAGCTTGTAGATGGCATTTAAAGGCAGGGACAGAATAAGCTCACGTGAGGAAAGAGGATAGGTAAAGAACAGGGCCAAGAGCCGAGGTGTGGCCTTAAGCCAATATTTTGAGATCAGGAAAAGAAGAAATTCACATAAGGAATGACACTGAGCCGGGAAAAGCAGGAAGGATGTGACCGACTGTGTCAAATGCTGCTGAGAGGTAAAACACGACGAAGTCCAAGAATTGACTGTAGGGTCTGGTAGGACAGCAGTCATTGCTGCTGGTCTAAACATAAGTTGCTTTGTAGCAGTGCTGGAGATGCAACCCTCAGTAGAGTGAGCTGAAGGACACAGACGTAAGCAAGAAGAACGAAGAGTTGTAGACAATTGTTTCCAGGAGTATGGCTTTAAAAGCAGAGAAAAGATAAGCTGGTAGATGGTATGTGGAAGACATATTGTCAAGGGATTGCTTTTTCTTTGTTTTATTGTTTCTTTTAGGATGGCTGATAGTAGGCATGCATGTGCATGCAGCAAAGAGAGTAACCCGGTAGTGATGAAGAAATGATAGTAGGCATGCATGTGCATGCAGCAAAGAGAGTAACCCAGTAGTGATGAAGAAATGATAGTAGGCATGCATGTGCATGCAGCAAAGAGGGTAACCCGGTAGTGATGAAGAAATGATAGTAGGCATGCATGTGCATGCAGCAAAAAGACTAACCCGGTAGTGATGAAGAAATGATAGTAGGCATGCATGTGCATGCAGCAAAGAGGGTAACCCGGTAGTGATGAAGAAATGGATGGTGCAGGAGAGAGAATAATTGCTGAAGCAAAGATCTTGGGGTACTAAGAAGAAAGGATGACCTTGATTTCCTTAATGATGCAGTAAGTGTTTCTTTACTATAAGTCTTAGTTAAGCCGTTGAATAAGGTGATTCTAATTTAATTCTTCTGGGCTAGGTCTTGTGTATCAGTATTTTTTTAAAGCTCCCTGGTTACTTCTAATGTGCAGCCAGAGTTGAGAAGCAGTAATCTAAACAATAGTGTTTTGCGTTTCTGCTTCCTTGACTTTTCTTTAGAGTTTTATGACATATATACATACACATATATATATATATATATGTCCCTATATATATATATACACATATATATATATGTCCCTAGCAGCCTACTGTTTAGTTGTGCATGAACCTTATAGAAACAGAATCACGCTGTATTTATTCTGTATATCTTGCTTTCTTCTGTTTACATTATTCATATATGATGGTGTGTGAGGCTCTAACTCATTTATTTTCACTTCTCTAAAGTGTCCCAGGTATGAAAATGTACAATGAATCCGTTCTCTTGTTTGGTGGATATTTAAACAGTTTTTTGTTTTGTTTTGTTTTGTTTTGTTTTTAACTACTGAAAATTAGGCTGGTATGAACTCTCTTGAATATGCAATTGACTCTTTATTACAATTCTTTCCTGGGAAGTGAAAATATAAACTGGCATAACTAATTTTTTTAAAATTGACATTAGATATTTGTTTTTCAAATGGTAATTATACTTTATGTTCAGTTCTATAACTGCTGCTTATCACGTACTATATTTTGACATTGTTTTGAAAACCAAATGGTTTACATTTGGTTGCAGTCAATTTAATATTTCTCTTCATTATTTGTTTTAGTATTTTGTGCTTAGAAAATTCTCCACCATCCAATATTAGGTCAAAATTCATGCAGAGTTTTCATAGTTACATTTATTTTGAATCTAGCTCTTTAAAATACCTGAAAATTTTATAAAATATGATTAAAAGATAAATTGCAAGTTGGAAAAAAATTGGCATACAAGGTGTCAATAGGAAGAAAATCTATCAAAAAACTGACTCTAGACATGAACAGATAATTTACCAAAAAGGTATCATTGCTAATAAACATGTGGGCTGTGTTCAACCTCAGTAACTAAAAAAATAGAATGTAAAACTATTACGTAACAGTTTCCACACTAGTCAACTTTTAAACATAAAAATGTATAAGTCAATCATTCATAAACATTGTGATAAAATTATTTATAGTACCAAATTCTTGGAAAATAATTTGATGACATATATCAAGAGCCATTTTTAGAGCTATAATTATATGTCTACAATTCTATTGACTCAAGCTGTGGCTGATTCTAGATGTGGATGAGGATACATCTTCAAAGATGTTCACTGAAGTGTTTATAATAGCAAAGAAAAAAAATAAGTTTGAAAAATGTAAACGACCTCAAATAGGACAATCATTAAATTGTTGCTCATATAATATCAAGTCATTTTTACAAGTTTTCAAAAGATAATGACAAGGGAAAATTCTTATAACTGAAAAAAAGATTAATTACGTATATATACAATCTATAATCTCTGTTTTATAAAATGTTTCTAGCTGTATCTTTCTACCTCTCTCTCCCTCCTTCTTTTAGTCTGTCTCAATACATGCCAAAACATTAAGATGGTTCTTTCCGGATGTAAGAAATAAAGATGCATTTATTTTTTTCCTTTTTATAGCTTGTTTTCTTATTGTCTTTAAAATGCTACTAAGGTGACTTCTCTCTATTTGAATTGGTTGAGCAGTATTTGAACTCCGAAAATACAACAGGTTAAGTGCTGAGAATGAAACCATCTTCATGGAGATTTATTAGATTTTCCACTGGAAATGCACATCTCTGTCCGGGCACTCAGGTTTGTCAAGTAAACCTTTGTCCCTTATTACCTGTTTGCTTTTTTCTTCTTTTAAACCCTGAATCTACCTCCCCAGCCCCCAGCAACAGCCATATGGTCAGGTCGACAGGAGTTGACTGACCTGCATCAAGCATTAGCTGCTAGTCTCCCTCACACAAAATGAAGGAAAGGAGGAGAATCTGAAGAAAGCAATACCAGTGCAGCCATCCTGGGTGCCAGCTTTGAGAATCCTGGGGCTTTGCACACG
Source organism: Plecturocebus donacophilus (assembly GCA_004027715.1). Lineage (NCBI taxonomy): Eukaryota > Metazoa > Chordata > Mammalia > Primates > Pitheciidae > Plecturocebus > Plecturocebus donacophilus. Next base: position 25,419 of record PVKP010021743.1, read on the forward strand.
AGTGAACCAGAGAGAACTGTGGTGTGCCGGGAAAACCCATAGGCCCTGCAGAGACATCTTCTAATTAGTGCTGATTTTGAGTCCAGGTTCTCTCTGAGATACTTCATCTGCAAAATGAGGAATGATACAAGTTCCCTTCCAGGGACGCCATGGAATTAAATGAGTGATTTAAGCGTAATACTCATGCATGGGAGGTAATGAATGTTGCCATCATTACATCATCGCAGATCCTACTGTCGAAAATTCAAGGCACATCTCCTGGTTGAGATGGTTTGGACTTTTTAGCTAATACATTATAAATGATGAGAAGCCACAGTGTTGTTTTCCCAGGCAGGTCATAATGATCCTCTCTTGTAACGATATCCTTTTTTGCAAAACTTTGTTTTTTATGCCATATTATTGACACACAGAGTTTGCAAGATGAATATTGCTGCTGCAGAGCCTTTTCCATTCTTTAAGTGCAACTCTTCATTTTATTTTAATCTGATGCTTTCCAAGTATCAGTCAGTGTTGGTAACAATGTAGTATTTTTCTCTAGAGGTGGGGAAAGTTCACCTGTACCAAGCAATTTCTCGATGTTTATAAAGAAGTGTTCTCCTCTTTGAAGGATACCTCAGCCCCTGTGATGGAACTGAAGAGAGACTGGAGCTGATTCTAGTGCACAGAGAAGGGGACGGGTCTCAGGCAAATGAAACCAGAAACAAGGAGACCTAAGTTACGTTTTCAGAGATCCAGGAGAGAAGGCAGAGCTGGAGGCCAGGGCAGCACAGGCCTGCAGCGCAGCAGGACCGATTACAGGCATGCCTAGAGTGTCAGTCCTCACGGGGAACGGGGACGTGTCTTCCTCAGGTCAGTGTCCTCTGGGTAGCACTGGAGAGGCCGCCTCCAGGAAGAGAACCCAGTGGACAACACTGTCCTGAGCCGCATGAGGCTTTCTTCTGTGTCCCCCGTCCCTACTCTGAAGTGCTTCCATTTGTCTTTCATGTGATCACAGTATCCAACTGCTCGCATGGAATATGGGCTGGGAAACGAGATAGTCGTGTACACCCCAGGGTCCATTTTCCCTCCTTTGTGGTAAGGCTGTCAGAGGCTTCATCGCCCATCAGAGAGGTCAGGAAACACTTCAGAAAAGACAAAGATCCATACCTGATAGGGTATCATCCCCTAGAAGCCCAATCCCAGTTTTAAATTATTTTAATAGAAACTTCCTTTCTCAAAACTATTTCTGCCCCGATCTGTCCTGGGTTGGCATGAGTTTGGCTCCCTTTCGGCTGAAAACGTTGAACTTCCCAGAAAGGAACACATCAAGCCACCATTGCCAAGCCCCATCTTAGCTTGAATTGTTCCGTCACCACTTAAGCAAACTTCCAGCCAGTGGAGACAGTTATACTAGCAAAAGGGTGGGAAGAAAGATCCAGTACCATGGTTTCCACCTTGGCTGAAGGGTCAAATTCCCTAGAGACGAGTACAAAATACAGTTTCCTGACTTCACTCCAGACCGACTGAAGCACAGTCATTTTGTGGTGGGTCCTCAGCATTTCATCTGGAAGAAGATCTTGGATAATTTGATGCACAGTCTAGTTTGGGGAACTCGACATGGGATAAGAGAGCTTGAGTAGAATGGCAGCAGCTAGAAAATCACAAGCACATTGGTCTCTAATTCAACCTAAGCCATCCTGTTTTCAGTGCTGCAGGGGTGAGGCAAGGCCAGAACAAAGTCTCAGAATGCCTGACTTGCTCAGACTTCATCTCCATGAGCATGGGCAAGAGAGAACCACAGACAGAGAAGCTTGTTTCTTTTTTCTTTTTGAGACAGAGTCTTGCTCTATCACCAGGCCCCAGGCTGCAGTGCAATGGCGTGATCTCGGCTCACCGCAACCTCCGCCTCCCGGGTTCAAGCAATTCTCCGGCCTCAGCCTCCCAGGTAGCTGGTACTACAGGCACACGCCACCACGCCCGGCTAATTTTTTTGTACTTTTAGTAGAGAGGGTTTCACCATGTTGGCCAGGATGGTCTCGATCTCTTGACCTCGTGATCCGTCCGCCTCGGCCTCCCAGAGTGCTGGGATTACAGGCTAGAGAATCTTATTTCTTATTCCAAATCTGCAAACAAGGTGTTTTAATGTAAATATGAAGCTAGAAATAGTAAAATAATCAAACAAAATTAAACAAAACCACTAAACTATCCTGCAGTGGGAAGAAATTGATTTAGTTACAGTATTTCCATACAATGAAAATAATTTAAGGGATAGAGAATAAGTACATTTATATACTAAAGATGTTATAATACATTGTTGATGAAAAATTGTTATAGATATGACATAAACATCATATAAGGTGTCAGTAATATATGCCTAAAATTATACATGCATGCATAGTATAGTTTGTACTTTGTAGTTTTGTAGCTTGTGGCTAAAAAGATTACAAACATTTTTATTAAAATATTTAAAAATTTTCCTGTGGTTATTTCTGAGAAAGGTCATCAAGGGTGATTTTTTATATTTTTTTCCTGTTGTTTTCTGTCATGCTTGCGAGGAACATGCATTTTTTTGTAGTTGACTTAATTGAAGAAAATAGCACAATGGCATTTTAAAGGCTCTGCAATGTGCTCATGCTCCTGGCAGCTTTCACCTCAACTATCACAATAGCTTCTCCTCAACTGTTTTCACTTTTGATCTTGACTGTTTCCGGTGAACGTTGTCAATATCTTAAAATGCAGATGAATTGGTATCCGTCTTCTCCAAATTCGGCAACTTCACATCAGCTACCAAGCCAAGTCTAGCTGCACCGTAGGTCATTCCAGTTTACTCTTGATCTTCCTTCACTTCTGTTTCTCACTTTCATTGCTTCGTCCGTCTCCCCACTCTGCAAGGCTCTAATCCCATCAGAATGCCCCTGGTGCTCCCAGCACACAAAATATTTTGAATGCTGACTGTCTTTTACACTTTTTTTCCTTTGCTTTTTAAATTATATTCATTCTTCAAACACTGCTCAGAGATTACTACCTACCTCGGGCCTCACCAGCCACGCTCTCAGAATTTTTAAACATCACTTATTTTTTAAATTGTGTTGAGTTTAATAAATTATAATTGTATCTATTTATGAGGTACAAAGCGATACTGTGATGTATGTATACGATGTGGAATGATTGAATCAAGCTAATTAACACGCCCATTATTTCGAATACTTAGCATCTCCACTGTGCCTACTCTGCGCATTGATGGAATGCACACATGGCACCCACTTTTAATCTTTCTCGTTCTTCATTTACAGGTCTGTTTCCACTGAGGGACTGACGGCTCCTGGAGCAAAATTATCTTCCTCTTCACCTTTGCATCCTTCTCATTTCCCAGCTCGGTGTACTGCAGGCTGTACTCACTAAATGAACAATCACTGTCATGGTTTACCTAAATGCCCACTGTATTAATAATCCCAATGATGCCTTTCTTCGCTCCCACACACTTTGTAAATCTACAGGGTTAGAGAAACGGAACACCTAGACGTTTCTGGTGGTAATGGAAATTGGTCAACCACTCTGGAAAGTAGTTTGGCATTTTCCTGTAAAACTAAACATGCAATTACCGTATGATCCAGAAATTGCACTCCTGCGAATTTACCCCAGAGAAATGAAGACTTAAGTTCACACAGAAAAACTCGTATTATCCATGTTTTCATGTTTCTGCGTCTATGTTTTGACATCTGAGGTCTTGTTAATGGGAGGGACACCCACTCCCGCAGGTTAGCAGTTGGGATTCCTAGAGTTAGCAGAGGCCTTGTGACTCTCGTTCAGGTGTGCCTTTCATGTGTGTGTTAGTCCATTTTCACACTGCTGTAAAGAATACCTGAGACTGCGTAATTTACAAAGGAGAGAGGTTTGACGTGGCTTGGGAGGCCTCAGGAAACTACAATCATGGTGGAAGGTGAAAGGGAAGGCACTTCTTACGCAGAGGAAGAAGAGAGAGTGAAGCATGCAGGTACCGCACTTGAAAACCATCAGATCTCGTGACAATTCACTCACCATCACAAGAACGGCATGGGAAAAATCACTCCCATGATCCAGTCACCTCCCGTCACCTCCCACCGGGGCCACCCTCAACTTTTGGGGCTTACAATCTGAGATGAGATCTGGGTGGGGACACAGAGCCAAACCATGTCAACATCTAAACAAACCAATCCAAAATCCGTGCCCCTGACCTGCCTGTGTTTTCAGGGGTTCTCACTCTTGCAAGACACTATTCCCCTGCCCTAATCATCCCAAGGCCAAGCATTAGCTTCCACACCCTGAAGCATACCGAAATTATTCATGTTGGCCAGTTCTAAACTTGCTTAGTCCATTTGCTTTAGAACAAACGGCCCATTTGTTCCAAGTAAACTGTAGTAAAAGCTCTCCTGAAGATTCTCTCGCTCTCTCTCTGCCTGCAACTGACCTCGCTGTTCTGTGGTGTGGCCCAGCAATGAATGACATTCTCTCCTCCTCTCAGGAACTTTGAATAATAAACTTTCTAATGGCAGTGTCTCCTGATCTGATGGGCTCACCATATCTGAATAAAGACAAAACCCCAGGTGTATTTTAATGTAAATCTGTACATAAATCTTCGCAATAACTTTACTCATAGTAGCCATAAAACTGGAAATAACTCAGATATCCTTCAAAGACTGAATGTTTAAGCAAACCACCACATCCAACTATGGATTATTACTCAGCAATAAAAAGGAGCAAACTATTGATACGTGTAACAATTTGGGTGAATCTCCAGAATTACTCTGAGTGAAAAAAAAAGCCAAATCCAAAAGGCTACATACTGTATGCTTCCATTTATATATCATTCTTGAAGGGACAGAATTATGGAAAAGAAGAGATCTGTGGTTGCCAGGAGTCAAGGGCATGGCCAGGGCAGAAAAGAGGTGGGTGTGAACGTGAACAGCGAGCAGCATGAGGGATTTCTGTGGTGCCGAAACTGCTCCGTATCTTGATGTATCCACCAAGTTCATAGGTATACTATTGCATTACATCTTGGAGAAATGTTACCATTGGGTGAAACTGAGCAAAGAGCACACGATTATATGTGAATCTGCAATTATTTGAAAACAAAAATTATGATTGACATAAAGCACGAAACTGTTGAACAAATAGCTCATGACTATGACTATTAGTATCTTTTAACAAACATAATTATCTATCCAACATCGTCCACCTGGCAGATTAAACTCTGCTCCTGGCTTTAACATGTTAGAGCAAGTAATAGCTGTGCAGTTAAAGCATATGCATGTAAACATACACACAAACATGCACATACACACACACGCACACACACACATTACAAAATACTGTTTATCATAAGTCTTTGTAGGGCAAAGAGAAGAAAGATGATAGAAATTATCTACAAGCTATGTCATAGTATCTGATCTTGAAGAAAACTTGAGTAATATATAGAAGTGATCAATAGGATCAGTGTCAGAGTGATTATTTATTATCCCTTTGTTTTAGAAAGAATTATTATGATGAGACTAATATAGTCAACCAAAGATTTTAATTACAAAAGGATATAATTCCATAACTGTATAATGAAGAGACCAAGTAAGGCTATGATGCAGTAGGGAGTTACGAACCATAGTCAAGGGCACAATTATATACAAGAGGACTGTACTTACACACCAAACTCTTCATCAGAGTCACGATGAAAGCAAAACGCATGCTCACAAGTGTCACTCAAAGCAAATCCAAGTGGATGCTAGATGCTTAGAGAAACTGAAGGGGAAAAAGAGATCGGTTAGAAAGTGGTGGTAAGTCCCCAAACAGTCAGAAACAAACAGGAGTCCGAAGTGTGTAAAGGGTGAGGACAGGAGGCTTACAGACACGGCTCCTGGAATGGGAAGATAAAGGCCCTGGGAATCAATTGACAGGATTTGAGGGAGTCCATGGGAACAGTAGGAAACAGGAAACAAAGTAATGTGGCGTTAACTAGGCAGTAAGTGGCACTGACTGTTGAAGAGAAGGAAATGGGACGGTGGGTGCAGGATGGGTGCTCACATTCTGAAAAGCAGGTTCAGCAATGGCGGCTCTGGCTGTTGCTGCGTCTTCCTTGGGAGGAGGGACTTCTCATTGATGGTTAGAAGTTTGGCTTGTTCCCCACTTTCACACTGTTGGTGGGAGTGTAAATTAGTTCAACCATTGTGGAAGACTGTGTGTTGATTCCTCAAGGACCTAGAAATAGAAATTGACCCAGCAATCCCATTACTGAGTATATACCCAAAGAAGTATAAATCGCTCTATTATAAAGACATGCTCATTTAGGCACTGTTTACAATAGCGAAGACCTGGAACCAACCCAGATGCCCATGAATGATAGACTGGACAAAGAAAGTGTGGCACATACACACCATGGAATACTATGCAGCCATAAAAAATGAGTTCGTGTCCTCTGTAGGGACATGGATGAATCTGGAAACCATCGTTCTCAGCAAACTGACACAAGAACAGAAAACCAAACACCGCATGTTCTCCCTCATAGGCAGGTGTTGAGCAATGAGAACACATGGACACAGGGAGGGAAACGTCACACACTGGGGTCTGTGGGGGTCTGTTGGGACCAGGGGAGGGACAGTGGGGGTTGGGGAGGGATAACATGGGGAGAAATGCCTGATGTAGGTGACGGGGGGATGGAGACAGCAAACCACCACGGCATGTGCGCCCCATGCAATCATCCTGCAGGATCTGCACATGTACCCCAGAACCTAAAGTACAATAAAGAAACATAAAATTTTTTTTAAAAGAGGAAGATGTTTGGCTTGTTCCCTTGGACTATGAGAGGGCGAAGGTGTGTACTGCTTGTTAAGGAAAAATATTTCTTAATGCTTATTTCTCACCTGCAGTCTATTATTCCAACCTCGGATTTATTTAGGGATAATAGTAAAATGTCTCAGGTTTTTTTGCAGTGGATCTTGGCTACTATAAAGGAGCTTTGGCCTTTTGGGGAAATTTTCTTGGAGAACGTCCAGCTCCCATGGTGTGTTAGTTTGCAAAGGCTGCCGGGTGACATAAACAATGAAAATGTATTATTTTATGGTTGTGGGGACTAGAAGAAGTCCAAGAATCAAAGTTTTGGCAGAGTTGTTCCTTCCAAGTTCTGTGACAGGAGGATCCACTCTATGCCTCTCTCCTTGCTTGGAGTTGCTGCCTTTCCCCGGCTCTTCGTGTTATTGTCCCTGTGTGTGTGCCTGCCTCTGTGTTCACGTTTCCCCTTTTATGAGAACACCAGTCGCATTCAAGTGGACCCTCCCCTGATAATCTGATTTTAACTTGATTATCTCCACAAATACCCTATCTTCAAGTAAGGCCACATTTCAAGTTAGGGCTTCAACATAGAAATTTGGAATGCAAATCCTAACACATGGGAAACCACAGATGAGCTATCGACTGTTATTTAGGTACTTAGTATTCCAGACTGGGTTAACAGTGTTGATGAAGATACCCTGCTAGATAAGAAGACTGGGGAAGCAAGGGGCTCAAACTGCATTATCTCAATTTGAGACAGACAAGCAAGCTGCTGTCCTACCGGACACTTGGACTGTGCTAACGGAGTGTGGGGTGCTTTTACAGCCGGGAAGGGAAGCTAAATTGGCCTTGTGGCTGTGACCTTTGGAAACATTTAATGCGCTGTTGCATTTGCTTCTACATCTGAATGTAGAGGAATCCACGTGTTGCATGTTTTGCAGCTTTCATTCAGGAAGACCCGCAGGCAGAGAAGTACCAGCGTGCCGTATAAAGTGCTCCCTAACTCCCATGTACGGCAGAGTGCTCCCCAAGATGCACGGCCTTTCGCTCCCAGTGACTTCCTCTGTCTTTTCTACAGTGAGTCAGTCTGGATTCAGTGGGAGCAGCCCTACCCAGAGTTCTCATTGAAATAATGCCCCGTTGACCAGTGAATCAGAAGTCTTTGTCAGCACAGCCTCTGCCCGCAGTGAGGGGACCTGAGGGCGGTGGCCTGCTTGCTGCTATAAACCGTCTTCAGGGTCCTGCTTACCAAGTAAAGCTTCTTGAGACCATGTGGGTAGATGTACAATGCTCGGTCCCTCCGGGAGTCAGGAAAACTGCTCTTTCTTCAAACCTCTGCCATCCAAAATGAAGCCGGGTTGCTACACGTGTCAAGCGTTGCAGAGGAGTGCAGCGTGTGCCCCATCTGAGCCTGCTGTTTGCTCTTCACATCAGCTGCCCTGCAAATCAACGTCTTCTGAGAACAGCCCCAGTGCAGGAAGCCACTGGGGAGTTGTGCAAGCTGTGGCACTCGCTCCACTCTTGAGACCCAAAGCCCTAATGACCCCTTTGAGCCGAAAGTCCTTGTGACTGATGATTTCACCAACGCAGGCCTCAGGCAAAAGGAGGCACCTGCCCCTGGAGGTTCCCTCTGGGCTGCGTCCCCGACCAGGCTATGAGGCAGCCCTACAGCTTTTGTAGCTCTTAGTTTGTTTCTGGGGCTTTCTAGACGTCTCCCATCCGAACACCTGAAAGACGGAGGCCCTGTGACTGCACCCTGATAGTGTCATTGTGGATGGCTGAACTCAAGCTCAGTGACGACGGGAAGGGCACAGTAAAACCTCTGGGGCGAGTGGACGTGGGCCCGGCATTCGCCTGGCTTCACGGGAAACAGAGGCCGCTATGGCTTCGAAGAAAGAAGCTTTTCCACACACGGGCTGAGCTCACTGACGGTTTGGCTCAACTGGACACTGCGCACTGGCTGATGCGCCTGTTCGAGCTCAGCCTCTTCCTGAAGGACGGAAAGCAGAAGTGTTCCCTCTACTCAGCGAGCAGAACGCAGGCTCGCTCCTCTGCCTCTAGCCAGTACTGCCCTTGCTGAGCCTTGTTTTGTTTTTCCTGACTCTTGTAATGTTGCCAACAGTCCAGCTCGTTAATTTGCCACTTGCAAAGCTGGGACTGGCAGGTTAAAGACACCCCTCTTTGAGACTGAAGAGCGAGGAAGCAAATCACAGCTTCTAAGCAGCGGTGCAGGTCACTGGTGTAGACGTCCCCAGCAAACAGCTGTTCCCTGCTGAGCCTGCCTGGAATCGAGCTGCCGAGGCCAGTACCAGGTCACTGGTGTAGACGTCCCCAGCAAACAGCTGTTCCCTGCTGAGCCTGCCTGGAATTGAGCTGCCGAGGCCAGTACCAGGTCACTGGTGTAGACGCCCACAGCAAACAGCTGTTCCCTGCTGAGCCTGCCTGGAATCGAGCTGCCGAGGCCAGTACCAGGTCACTGGTGTAGACGCCCACAGCAAATGGGCATCTGATGAGACTGTTCCCTGCTGAGCCTGCCTGGAATCGAGCTGCCGAGGCCAGTACCACTCCCAGTGCTGCAGCTGCTACCTGAGCATCAGCATAATGGGCTCGGAAACACATCCATAGGTTACCACCAAGTAAAGGACCTGATGTTCCTGAAGCAGAGGCTGCAGCAGGTCTGATGGGACTCCCTCCAAACTCGGCCGGCCTGCCTTGGGGCGAAGGGAGTCCCACTGCCTGGGACAGCGTCCGCCTGACCCTGCGGGCTCTGTTACGTGAGTCTTCTGGCCCCCCATCAAACTGTCAGTGGTGCTTCTCCACGTATGTCTGTGGCTAGCCTTTCACACTCGTAAGCATCTTTCGATGACTAAAAGTGTTTGAATTCAATTAATTCCAATTTATGAATTTTTCACGGTTAGCACTTTCTGTATGTTGTTTATTCAAGTGGTTTTATAACCACACAAAATCAGCAATATGGTTCAACCTAATACACACATTAATTTACTTAATTTTTATAATAAACCTATAAGGATAGGCGTCTCCATTTCGCAGATGATGAAACCGAGGAAAGATAAATAAAGTAATTCCCTAAGGTCACGTAGTAAACAACAGCGGAATTCAAACACAGGCAGCCTGGCCCTGAGGTCTGTGCTCAGCCATGCTGTTGTACTGTGTGTCCCACTTATGCTGACGGATCAGTTTGTTTCCTTCTCCAGTGCGTGTGTTCCTTAAGGGCAAAACCACTTTCCTGTCTTCGTAACTGTTGGCATCCAGCACAGCACTTTACACACGGTAGATGTCAATTAATACTTGAGGATGAATAGACGAGTGACTAGGGAAGTCTTCACCACTATCATCACCAGGGAACGCTGGCCTGGCATTGCGGGGGCGATGGTCTCTTCTTTCAGCTTGGATCCATTTGCAGAGTGCACCTGCAGACCTTTGAACACCTACCGGGTTTTCTGAAATGCTCCCCTTTCAGAACTCCCTCTTTAAGTAACAATCAAAATATTGACATTTATGAGTAATATGGTCACTGGAAGTGGGGATCTCTGACCTACATGGCTGAAAAGAATTCTATCGCCAAAGAACCCAGGTATTAAAAAATTATCTCAAGGATAGAAAAACGATGCATATAAAGAATAACAAAATTAAATCTTATTCTTCTAATTCCACTGGAGGGAGAAACATTTCCACTTCCTCAAAAAAAATCTTAATGTCCTACTATTATATCTAGAAAATATGTTATGTATATAAATAAAATGCAATTCAGCCACAAAAAAATAGTTCATGATGTATTTGAAACGTTATCAGATTCATCAAATGGATTCAGAAGACTACCACCATCTCCATCTGCCTTTATATTTGAAAATATTTGGTCCTGTTATTTAGTCTTATTAGCCTTATTTAGTCCTGTTATTGTTGCATGCTCTGCTGGCAGACTTATTTAGGTAAGAAAATTTATGTGAGTTTCTCCAGGCAGTTCAGAGACAATTCAGATGAGTTATGTTGCAATTTTTTGTAATTAGCATTTGTAAAAACAGGAACAGGCTTTACATACAGTCAAAGTCTAAAACCCCTTCCTGGATTTAAAACCACTAAATAAATCACCTCCAGTTTGTGCCTCGGCGTTGAATGCCCATTGTGATTTGCTGGTTCTAATTCGTCTCAGTCTGGGTACAAAGAATAGTTTGCAGAAATGTTAGCTTCGTTATCCCACTGAAATATCACTGTAAGAGCAGTTTACCGAAGTCAGTTCGGATGATTTTGCAGTAACACAGTCTCACTTATTCTTAGCAGTGCTGGTCAAAGTATTTCACGATGACAGAGTCTGATGTAAACTGAGCCCTTGTCCTGTTTCTAATTTGCATTCAGCTCTGAGAGAACAGTTTTGTCATCACATAAGTAGCGACGACGTCTCTCATAAGTCCGTGAAGGGTGGGGGCTTACTAAAAACACTCAGAAAGGATCTTTTGAGACGGGAGTCGCGGCCTATCCGCGGGGCGCGTCCTGGGGGCCCGGCTGAAGGTTCGCAGCCAGCCTGCTTCGGGGTCCCACGGAGCACAGGCCTGTGGGGAGTCAGGCCTCTTCCTGCGCTTCCAGGGACGTGGAGGAACCTGGGAACCATCATTCTCAGCCAACTGACGCAAGGACAGAAAATCACCGCGTGTTCTCACTCATAGGCGGATGGAGAACAGTGAGAACACGTGGACACACAGGGGGAGCATCACACACTGGGGTCTGTGGGGGGAAAGAGGGGAGGGACAGTGGGGGGGGGAGTCGGGGAGATAACATGGGGAGAAATGCCAGATAGAGGTGAAGGGGAGGAAGGCAGCAAACCACACTGCCACGTGTGCACCTGTGCAACGATCTTGCATGTTCTTCCCATGTACCCCAAAACCTAAAATGCAATTAAAAAAAAAGAAAAAAAAATGCACAAACAGATCAATGTAACAGAACAGAGAAAAAAAGAAAATCAAAAACAAAAGCAAAAAAAAGAAAGTCAGCCCTCGACACAAGGGTTTGTATTAAAAAAAAAATACTCATTTATTTATTTTCATTCTATTTGGACTGTTTTTTAAATGCTTTGAAATTTTAGATGTTGCTACTATTATTATAGTCGTTTAAATTATTGGTAGTAATATATCACATTAATTGCTTTTAATGGGGATCATAAATAAAAAAATAATTGCAATAACGACAAAAATTAATTGGAGTGAGTTGTGTTTTGTAATGCTTCTGTATGCGAATGTTCGGCAACATGATTGCATTGTCCACTATGCAATGCAAACGTATTTTTGAGTAGAGTACTCGAATGTTCTGTAGCCAGAAATTTCATATGCACAGCACAACCCCCAGCCAGATTCAGGGGTGGTATCTTACGAAAGTCTCTGCTAGAAAAGAACGTACAAATACTGTGCTATACTGCAGTACTCCAAAAGTCAGAATGATAATAATAATGAAAATAATCAGAAATATCAGATACAAAGAGACAATGGATTTCAGAATTTCCAGATTAGAGAATCTGAGGACTCTCTAAAACAACTTGACTTCATTTATTTTTAAATACACTCCTTGAGCTCCAGCCCTAAGGATTCTGATTCAATGCGTCTGGGTGCAGGCTCTTCACTGGCATTTCTGATAGGCACCTTGGACGATTCTGGTGAAGGATGTCCCATACCACATCGAGAAGTGTGATCTGGGGAAACTGAGGCACCAGGCAGGTGGCCAAGATAAAGACCCTGGCGTGTGGAACAATGCTGAGGCCTAGTCAGCAGAGTGGGGCCAGGACCTCACCAGCCTGAGCGTGATGCCGGAGGTTGTGCAAAGCCCCCCACGCCAAGGCTAGCTTGGTCCTAAGGCGTAGGACGGGGCTGAAGCTACAGGCAGGGGCGCGAGAGGTTGGGGCCAGGCACGGTCCGAGGGGCTGACACAGGCAGACTCCGCCTCGGTGCTTCTTCCTGTCTCAGCTCCAGATAGCAGCCAAGGGAAGCATGGTCCCCTCTCCAAGGGGCCTAGACCTGGGGTGTGGGGGAGCCGCTCGCTGTCTTCTCACTGGAGCAGGCCCTGCTTTCTATGAAGAGGTGTCAAGTGTCAGTAATGCAGAGTGTGGAGGGCAGAGGGCCTGGCTGGGACCATCGGACACGTCGACGGGTGACTCCTGGACCCATCAGTGGACACGTCGACGGGTGACTCCTGGACCCATCAGTGGACACGTTCATGGGTGACTCCTGGACCCATCGGTGGACACGTCGACGGGTGACTCCTGGACCCATCAGTGGACACGTTCATGGGTGACTCCTGGACCCATCAGTGGACACGTTCATGGGTGACTCCTGGACCCATCGGTGGACACGTCGACGGGTGACTCCTGGACCCATCGGTGGACACGTTCATGGGTGACTCCTGGACCCATCAGTGGACACGTCGACGGGTGACTCCTGGACCCATCGGTGAAGCTGACCTCCAATCTGCAGTGTCACATGTGTGAACGAAATGGCTTCCTGGAGTTCCCTTAAG
>PVKP010021744.1:0-38690 GCA_004027715.1 Plecturocebus donacophilus
GACTTAAAAAAAAAAATACACAGTCTTGCTCTGTTGCCCAGGCTGGAGTGCAGTGGTGTGATCTTGCTCACTGCAACCTCTGCCTCCTGGGTTCAAGCGATTCTCCTGCCTTAGCCTCCTGAGTAGCTGGGATTACAGGCAGGTACCACCACACCCGGCTAATTTTTGTATTTTTAGTAGAGAACAGTTTCGCCATGTTGGCCAGGCTGGTCTCGAACTCCTGGCCTCAGATGATCCTCCCTCCTTGGCTTCTCAAAGTGCTGGGATTACAGGCGTGAGCCACCACGCCTGTCCAGGACCTGGTTTATTGGCCACAGTTCCTGCCTCTCCCCTTTCTTCCTCCCCCCCCACTCTCCTGTCCAGCCCCATCTGGCCTGCACCAGGCAGGCCCTGCATTAGCACTTTGTGAGCAGAGCAACCTCAGAGGTCCCATGTGGGACCTGAGGTGGGGAAGGAAATTCTGAGTGGTGTCTGCACCTTGCCACAGTCTGCTGGTTGGGAGACCAGGTGCTCTGGGGGATTCAGTTTTAGGGAAGGAGGAAAACAAGGTCAGTGAGGTCTCAGCAGAAAATTCCCAGGGTGAATCTCATTTCTGCTTATAGGGGCAGACAGAACATTTGTCTCTAATCCAGGCGGGAGTGCTAGGGACACCCAAGGATTGCTGAAGGTGGCTGGCTAGTATTGGAGGGAAGAGAGAGCCTCGAGGGTCAGGGCTTCAGGGCTGGTCAGGCAGGAAGTCACTCATTCATTCAACAAACATTCATTGAGCACCTACTGTGTGGGAGGCAGTGAACAAGACAGATACAAATTCCTGCCCTCATGGAGTTGAGCTGCTAATAGGTGGAAGACAGGCAGAGAACAAGATTAGGAAGTGAGGTATGTGAAATGTGAGATTGTGATAAGACTGTGACAGGTCGGATGCGGTGGCTTAAGCCTGTAATGGCAGCACTTTGGGAGGCTGAGGAGGTGGGATCACGAGATCAGGAGATTGAGATTATGGCCAGCATGGTGAAACCCCATCTCTGCTAAAATGCAAAAAAATTAGCCAGGTGTGGTGACAGGCTCCTGTAGTCCCAGTTACTCGGGAGGCTGAGGCAGAAGAATTGCTTGAACCCGGGAGGCGGAGGTTACAGTGAGCCGAGATCATGCCACTGCACTCCAGCCTGGTGACAGATTGAGATGCTGTTTCCAAACACACACACGCGCGCACACACACACACACACACACACACACACACACACACACACTGTGACAATTAAGGGGACAGTTAAGGGGGAAAATGGCAGATAGAGTGGATGAGTAGGGCTGGTCTGGAATTTTATTTTTATTTTTTTATTGAGACAGGGTCTCGCTCTGTTGCCTAGGCTGGAGTGCAGTGGTGCAATCATGGCTCATTGCAACCTTGAATTCCTGGGCTCAAGGAATCCTCCTACCTCAGCCTCCTGAATAGCCGGGACTGCAGGTGTGTACCAACATATCTGGCTAATTTTTTGACTAATATCTTCAGTGTGTAAAAATGTGATATAAATATCAGAGCGATATTTCATTAATTTTGTAGAGACAGGGTCTCCCTGTCTTGCCCAGGTTGGTTTTTCACCATGTTGGTCAGGCTGGTCTTGAACTCCTGACCGCAGGTGATCCACCTGCCTTGACCTCCCAAAGTGCTGGGATTACAGGCGTGAGCCACGGCACCTGCCATCTACTTCTTTTTCTTTTGTTGTTTTTAGAGATGGAGTCTCACTATGTGGCCCAGGCTGGAGTGCAGTGGCTATTCACAGCTGTGATCACCATGCACTGCAGCCTCAAGCTCCTGGGCTCGAGGACTCCTCCCATCTCAGCCACCTGAGTAGCTGAGACTATAGGCTCCCGCCACTGCACCTGTATTTTCCACTTATGACTGTCTGACACAACTTCTAAGACAGCTGAGTTACTTATTTTATTCATTCTCTTTCTTCCTGTTGCTGCTCCCAAAGGTAAAATTTTTTGTTGTTCACCAATGTATTCCTGGTTCTGATGCATTAGAGCTTAACACAGATTAGGTGGTCAGTACACATCTGTTGAATCGATGAATGAACAAATGAATCCCCGTTGGATGTATCAGGAGACCAATGCTCAGAGATGTTCTACACCCCCGAGGTCACACAGCAAGAATGGGCCTGAACTGGAAGCAGCCTGGGCTCATACCCTTGCTTTATTCAGTTAATGAGGCTGGATTCCAACATCTGTTCCTGAATATCTGCGGTGTATCAGGTCCCCAGGGATGGCATTGGCCATGTACCTATCACCCCTGTACCATGAGGCCACCCAGCTTTTATTGTAGGAAGGTCCTCTTATCTGTCTGAGTGCTCTTTTCTTTCTTTTTTTTTTTTGGAGACAGGGTTTTGCTCTGTGGCCTAGGCTGGAGCACACTGGTGTGATCAGATCTCACCGCAGCCTCTCACTGCAGCCTCAATCTCCTGGGCTCAAGCAATCCTCCCACCTCAGCCTCCCAAGTAGCTGGATCTAAAGGCAGGCACCACCATGCCCAGCTAATTAAAAAAATTTTTTGGCTGGGCGCAGTGGTTCATGCCTGTAATCCCAGCACTTTGGGAGGCCAAGGAGGGCAGATCACAAGGTCAGGAGTTTGAGACCAGCCTGGCCAATATGGTGAAACCCTGTCTCTACTAAAAATACAAAAATTAGCTGGGTGTGGTGGCATGTGCCTGTAATCCCAGCTACTTCGGAGGCTGAGGCAGAAGAATCACTTGAGCCCTGGAGGCAGAGGTTGCTGTGAGCTGAGATCGCGACACTGCACTCTAGCCTGGGTGACAAAGTGAGACTCCATCTCAAAAAAAAAATTTTTTTTTTTGGATAGTTGGGGTCTCACTTTGTTGCCCAGGATGGTCTCAAGCTCCTGGCCTCAAGAGATCCTCCTGCCTCAGCCTGCCAAAGTGCTGGGATTACAGATATGAGCCACCATGCCCAGCCCAAAAAGTGCTCTTGATGGGCAGATGTACTGTCAGTTCTTTTGACCTATTTACCTGTCTCTTGCCCTGTTACTTTCCCCCTTGTCCTATCCCTCTACGTCTATTTGGAGCTGCTCCCCACCCCCATCCATTTGGAGCCCGATTAGCACTGTGTGTGCTTAGCAGGTGTTTGCTGAGCAGACAGACTTTTTCCTCCTTTTCAGATGAATGTCCATTTCCTCACCTCTAGAATGGGTATAGCCACACTTGCCCTCCTACAGGTTGGGAAGGTTCTATGACATCAGGCCATACGATGGGGAAAACCCAGCCCCCAGAGTCAGCTTTGAATGGAAAAGGAGGTTCATCTGCTCCTGCCTTCCTACCTCGATTAAGACTGGGGCTACCCCACTGCCCACGTGCGGTGCAGGGGAAGGTGAAGTATATGGCTTATACTGAGCCTATCAGGTGAGAAATACATTCTATTTTGTTTGAGGCACTCATGTTCTGAGTGTCAGTTGTGGAAACCCAACCTAATGCTCTTCGTGGGCCTGATCAATGTTCCTTGTTGAAGCCAATTTGAGTTGCATTTCCTCTTACTTTCAGTGAAAAGCCCCCACAAAGGGAAGTTGGGGTCTTGCCCCTCGGGGTACGTGTTAGTTTCCTATAGTGACTATAACAAATTACCCATAAATTGAGTGCCCCAGAGCAACGGAAATGTATTATTATTATTATTACTATTTTTGAGACAGAGTCTTGCTCTGTCACCCAGGCTGGAGTACAGTGGTGTGATCTTGGCTTACTGCAACCTCCACCTCCCAGGTTCAAGCGATTCTCCTGCCTCAGCCACCTGAGTAGGTGAGATTACAGGCACGGATCACCATACCCAGCTAATTTTTTTCTTTTTCTGTATTTTTAGTAGGGACGGGGTTTCACCACGTTGGCCAGGCTGGTCTTGAACGCCGGACCTCAAGTGATCCAGCCATCTTGGCCTCCCAAAGTGCTGGGATTACAGGTGTGAGCCACCACAGCCAGCCGGAAGTGGATAACTTTATATGGATTATTATTATTATTTTTTGAGATGGAGTTTCACTCTTGTTGCCCAGGCTGGAGTGCAATGGTGTGATCTCCGCTCACTGCAACCTCCACCTCCCAGATTCAAGTGATTCTCTTACCTAAGCCTCCCAAGTAACTGGGACTACAGGCGCATGCTACCATGCCCGGCTAATTTTGTATTTTTAATGGAGACAGGGTTTCACCATGTTGGCCAGGCTGGTTTCAAACTCCTGACCTCAGGTGATCTGCCCACCTTGGCCTCCCAAAGTGCTGGGATTACAGGCGTGAGCCACTGCGCCCAGCCAGATTAATTATTTTATAGTTCTGGAGGTCAGGAGACCAACATCAGTCTCACTGGGCTGAAACCAAGATGTTTGTTAGCTGGGCCATGCTTCGTCAAGAGGCTATAATATAATTATCCTTTTTCTTGCCTTTTCTAGCCTCTGCAGATGTATTTTTTTTTTTTTTTTTGAGACTCACTCTTGTTGCCCAGGCTGGAGTGCAATGGAACAATCTAGGCTCGTTGCAACCTCCACCTCCCAGTTCAAGCGATTCTCCTGCCTCAGTCTCCCGAGTAGCTGGGATTATAGGCATGGGCCACCACGCCCAGCTAACTTTTTTGTATTTTTAGTAGAGATGGGGCTTCTCCATGTTGGCCAGGCTGGTCTCAAACTCCTGACCTCAAGTGATCTGCTGCCTCGGTCTCCCAAAGTGCTGAGATTTCAGGAGTGAGCCAATAACATGATGTTTTAAAATACATACACATGTGGAATGGCTCAATTGAGTGAATTAGCATATGCATTACTGCACCTGTATATTTTTGGTGGTGAGAACACAAATTGTTTTCTAAGTTATTTATTGATCTTAAACTGACAAATAGGCCAGGCAGAGTGGCTCACACCTGTAATCCCAGCAATTTGGGAGGCCGAAGCGGGTGGATCACCTGAGGTCAGGAGTTCAAGACCAGCCTGACCAACATGGTGAAATTCCGTCTTTACTATAAATACAAAAATTAGCCAGGCGTGGTGGTGGGCACCTGTATTCCCAGCTACTCGGGAGGCTGAGACAGAAGAATCATTTGAACTCAGGAGGCGGAGGTTGCAGTGAGCCGAGATTGTGCCACTGCACTCCAGCGTGGGCGACAGAGCGAGACTCCACCCCAGCCTGGGGAACAGAGCGAGAGACTCCATCTCAACAACAAAAAAACCCTAACACATAAAATGCTACATATTTGTGACATTATATGACATAAACATTATACGACTTAATGTTTTCAAATATGTATATATTGTGGAGTGGGTAAGTTGAGCTAATTAACACATGTGCACTTCACATACTTGTCATGTTTTGTGGTTAGAACCAATTTTTTTTTTTGAGACGGAGTCTCGCTCAGTCGCCAGGTGCCAGGCTGGAGTGCAGTGGAGTTATCCTGGCTCATTGCAACCTCCGCCTCCCGGGTTCAAGCAATTCTCCTGCCTCAGCCTCCCGAGTAGCTGGGACTACAGGAGTCCGCCACCACCCCCAGCTAACTTTTGTATTTTTTAGTAGAGGCAGGGTTTCATCATGTTGGCCAAGATGGTCTTGATCTCCTGACCTCATGATCCACCCTCCTCAGCCTCCCAAAGTGCTGGGATTACAGGCATGAGTCACCGCGCCCGGCCGTAGAACACAAATTTTAAAATTGTTTATATATTTGGCTTAAATTGACAAACAAAAATTGCATGTATTTATGGTGTTCAACACGAGTTTTAAAATATGTATGCATTGTGGAATGGCTAAGGTGAGCATCATCTCATGTGCTTTTCTCATTGCCTTCTACCACGTTTTGTTGGTTAGAAGAGAGTCACGACTGGGCATGATGGCTCATATCTGTAATCCCAGAATTTTGGGAGGCTGAGGTTGGCGGATCACCTGAGGTCAGGAGTTTGAGACCAGCCTGGCCAACATGGTGAAACCCTGTCTCTAGGAGTCCAAGGTCACAGTGAGCTATAAGCACTCCCTCCTGGGTGACAGAATGAGATCCTGCCTCAAAAAAAAGTAGAGTTGGTGGAGAGGAAGAGAGATTGGTCGATGGGTACACAGATGTAAGGTTGAAGTTCTAATTTTTTTCACTTTAAAAAAAATAGAGATGGGGGTATCTCTGTGTTGACCAGGCTGGTCTCAAACTCTTGGTTTCAAGTGATCCTCTCATCTTAGCCTCCTAAAGTACTAGGATTACAGGCATGAGCCACCATGCCTGGCCAGAAGTTCTAATTTTTGACAGCAGAGTAGGGTGACTACAGTTAGCCACAATATCTTATATAATTCAAAGTGGCTGGAAGAGAGAACTTGAAATGTCTCTAACATGTAGAAATGAGAAATACTCAAGGTAACCCCAAATAACCTGACTTGATCATTATACATTCTATGCATGCAACAAATATCACCATGTACCTTGTAAACATCTAAACTATTAGGAACCAATTTTTTTTTTCTCCTAGAGATGGGGTCTTGCTATGTTGCCCAGGCTGGAGTGCAGTGGCTCTTCACAGGTGCAATCCCACTACTGATCAGCACGGGAGTTTTGACCTGCTCCGTTTCCGACCTGGGCCGGTTCACCCACCCCTCCTTAGGCAACCTGGTGGTCCCCTGCTCCCGGGAGGTCACCATATTGATTCCGAACTTAGTGCGGACACCTGATCGGCATAGCGCACTACAGCCCAGAGCTCCTGGGCTCAAGCGATCCTCCAGCCTCAGCCTCCCGAGTAGCTGGGACTACAGGCACGTGCCACCACCCCAGCAAGAACCAAGTTTTAAGAAAAGAAGCCAACTCTATTTGAATTTGAACTGGTGACTCTCTCTATCTCTTTCTCTCTCTTTTTTTTTTTTTTGAGGAACCTCGCTCTATCACCCAGGCTGGAGTGCAGTGGTGCGATCTTGGCTCACTGCAACCTCTGCCTGCCAGATGCAAGTGATTCTTCTGCCTCAGCCTCCCAAAGTGCTGGGATTCCAGGTGTGAGCCACTGTGCCTGGCCTGGACTCTATTCTTCTTCTTCTTTTTTTTTTCTGAGACATATTCTCACTCTGTCGCCCAGGTTGGAGTGCAGTGGTGCAATCTCGGCTCACTACAACCTCTGACTTCTGAGTTCAAGCAATTCTGCCTCAGCCTCCCAAGTAACTGGGATTACAGGCGCGCACCACCACACCCAGCTAATTTTTGTATTTTTAGTAGTGACAGGGTTTCAACATGTTGGCCAGGCTGGTCTCGAACTCCTGACCCCATGATGTGCTTGCCTCAGCCTCCCAAAGTTCTAGAATTACAGGTGTGAGCCACCGCGCCTGGCCAGTTCTCATTGTTCCTTCTGTGCATGAATCCAAACTGGTGAGAAAGGCTCTGTGTGTGTGTGAGCACATGTGAGGTCTGGGGGCTTCCCCTCAAGATGAATTTGCATGTAATTTACTTTGAAGGGAAAAGGGAACTGAGAGAGCCCCCAGACACTCGAGTAGGAGGGACAGTGGCAGAGGTTGCCAAGCCCTGGCTGCTACTTGTCAGTTTCCTTATGTTAGACATGCATAATCTGTATACCAGTGCTGGGTACCCGGACCCACCAGGTAAGGCTTCAGCCAGGCTGGGACTGGGGCCTAGGTGTGGTTAGGACCCAGGGTACAGAATCCCCTCCATGGGGCAGCTGAGGCAGAGACCAGGGCTTGAGGGATGAAGGGACTAGGGAATGGCTGACTCTGACTTGCCTTTCCCCTGGAAGGGACCATGGAGGAGGAGGAGGATGAGGAGGATGATGACTATGAGAACATGGCACCTCCCTACAAGGACCTTCCTCCCAAGCCAGGTAAGAGGACTTTTTGGAGTGTGACCTGGGAGGAATACAGAGAAGAGGGTCTCCAGGGGGCATTGGGTGGGTGTTGTAGACACATAGTCTCCTTTGTTCCCAGCCCATGCCAGGCACTGTGCAATTCACACTCTTTCCAGGAGGATCTGCCAGTCTGATGGGGAGGCGGGTTTGGGCACAGCCTTGGTGAGCAGGGCTGAGAGAGGAGGGGTCAGGAGATTGGGACAATCCTCAGGGGATTGAGGGCTCAATTAGAGGAAGGGACTTTGGGGTGGGACTTGAGGGATAAGTAAATATTTGTTTGTTTGTTTTGAGATGGAGTCTCACGGTGTCACCCAGGCTGGAGGGCAGTGGTGCGATCTCAGCTCACTGCAACCTCTGCCTCCTGGGTTCAAGTGATTCTTGTGCCTCAGCTTCTCGAGTAGCTGGGATTACAGGTCCACACCACCACACCAGGCTAATTTTTTTATTTGTAGTAGAGACAGGGTTTCACAGTGTTAGCCAGGATGGTCTCAATCTCCTGACCTCGTAATCCACCTGCCTCGGCCTCCCAAAGTGCTGGGATTACAGGTGTGAGCCACCACGCTCTGCAAGTAGGCATTTCTTGAGAAGTCCAGGAGAGAAATGTTGGGTGCAAAGTCCCTGAGTCACAAAAGCTGGTGCTTGAGAGACTGGGAGTGGACTGTGGGCTCCCAATCTCCTTACCTTTCCACCCCAAGCCCAGGTTTTATTTATACTTGGATCTCAAACTCAAGGCATGGCACACGGTTCAGTAAGAGTCTGATGAGTGGTTATAAAAGTGGAGGTTTGGGCTGGTGGCAGTGGTGTGTGTCTGTAGCCTCAGTGCTTTGGGAGGCCAAGGCAGGAGGATTGCTTAAGGACAGGAGTTAGAGACTAGCCAGGGCAACATAGCAAGACCCCATCTCTGCCAAAAAGAAAAAAAAAGTAGAAATTTGGGCTGGGTGTGGTGGTCTGTAGTCCCAGTTACTCAGGAGGCTGAGTCAGGAGGATCGCTTGAGCCCAGGAATTCTGGGTTATCGTGAACTATGTGATCAGGCATCTGCACTAAGTTTGGCATCAATATGATGACATTTTGGGAGCAGGGGACCACCAGGTTGCCTAACGTGTCTGAGGAGGGGTTTCCAGGTTGGAAATGGGGCAGCTCGACACTCCCTGGCTGATCAGTCGTGAGACTGCTCCTGAGTAGCCACTGCATTCTGGCCTGGGCAGCATAGCAAGATCCCACTTACAAAAACAAAACAAAACAAAACAAAAAGAATAAGAAATGAAAGTGGAAGTTTTTGAGGTTTTCCTGAGTTTACCGCCACCAGGGGCCCTGAGACCATGAGAGATCCTAGGGGCCCAAAACACAAAGTCCCTGAGATATGCTGATGGCCTGGTCCTGGGGTCCTTAGACAGGGGCCATGCCATGAGGGCTGAGGCTGTATGTCCCCCATCTCTGAGTCCAGAGTGGGCCCCCTGGGAGGCCCAGAAGTACAGTGGGACTTGCATGAGGCAAGAGGTGAACTGGGCTGTGTTTTTCTCCACCTCATCTCCAACTTATGGTCCTAATGTCACCCTCAAGCCTGGGGTCTTCATATATGACCCACCCATCCCAATCCCTTCTTCAGGGCCATGTCTCCTCCAAAAGCACAGTCCTGTCCCAACCGCCACATGCAGCCCTACATCTGCCCTCCAATCCAACTTCATCACGCTGTCTACTGCAACCCAGCCTCGACTCCCTCCCCATCCCCAAACCTGGCAAGGACTCTCTTCTTCATCCTAAGCACATCATGACCCTACCCCACATCCATCCCTCTTCCAACCCATCTTCCATCCCATCGCACCCCATCCCAACAGCAATTCTTTTTTTTTTTTTTTTTTTTTTGAGATGGAGTCTCACTCTGTTGCCTGGCTGGAGTGAAGTGGTGCGATCTACGGTCACTGCAACCTCCACCTCCCAGGTTCAAGTGATTCTCCTGCCTCAGCCTCCCACGTAGCTGGGATTAAAGGTGCGCATCACCACGCCCAGCCAATTTTTGTATTTTTAGTAGAGACGGGGTTGGTTTCACCATGTTGGCCAGGATGGTCTCAAACTCCTAAACTCGTGATCTGCCTGCCTTGGCCTCCCAAGGGGCTGGGATTATAGGCATGAGCCATTGTGCCTGGCCTTCTTCTTCTTCCTCTTCTTCCTCTTCCTCCTCTTTCTCCTTCTTCCTTCTTTCTTCTTTCTTCTTCTTCTTCTTTCTTCTTTGTGGGGTCTCCGTCTGTTGCCCAGGCTGGAGTGTAGTAGTGCAATCATGGCTGACTGCTGTGTCAACCTCCCGAGCTCAAGCAATCCTCCCACCTCAGCCTCCTGAAAGCTGGGGCTACAGGTGTGCACCACCATGCCTGGATGGCTTTTTCTAAAATTTTTTGCAGAGATAGGGTCTTGCTGTGTTGCCTAGGCTGGTCTTGAACTCCTGGCCTCAAGCGATCCTCCTGCCTTGCCCTCTCAAAGTGCTGGGATTATAGGTATAAGCCACTGTGCCCAGCCTATTTCTATGTCTCTTTACTGGTTTATTGTCAGTCTGATGGTGGAGATGGGTTTGGGCACAGCCTTAGTAAGCAGGGCTGAGAGAGGAGGAGTCAGGAGATTGGCAAAATCCTTGGGGGATTGAGGGTTCAATTAGAAGAAGGGACTTTGGGGTGGGGCTTGAGGGACCAGTAGACATTTCTTTTTTTTTCTTTTCTCTTTCTTTTTTTTTTGAGATGGAGTCTCACTCTGTCGCCCAGGCTGAAGTTCAGTGGCGTGATCTCAGCTCACTGCAACCTCTGTCTCCCGGTCTAGATTGCAGGAAGGAGCTTATCCATCTCTTCCACCCAGGGCTTGGTGCTCTGTAGAGGAGTTCAACTGGGGTGCGGGGGAGTGTTGTCATTGCTTCTTCTATGTGTGAATCCAAACTCCGGAGAAAGGTGTGTGTGTGTGTGTGTGTGTGTGTGTGTGTGTGTGTGTGTGTGTGTGTGTGTGCGTGCGTGTGTGTGTGAGGTCTGGGGCTTCCCTCCTAGATGGATTTGCATGTACTTGACTTTGAAAGGAAAGGGAAGCAGACAGATGCCTTAGA
Organism: Plecturocebus donacophilus; assembly: GCA_004027715.1. Taxonomy (NCBI): domain Eukaryota; kingdom Metazoa; phylum Chordata; class Mammalia; order Primates; family Pitheciidae; genus Plecturocebus; species Plecturocebus donacophilus. Next base: position 10,931 of record PVKP010021744.1, read on the forward strand.
CACCTGAGTAGGAGGGACAAGCCCTGGTTGCCTCTTCTTACGTGCCTTGTGTTAGCTGTAGCCACGCACAACCTGTATACTATCGCTGGGTGTCCAGGCCCACCAGGTAAGGCCCTGGCCAGGCTGGGGCCCAGGTGTGGTCAAGACGCAGGGTACAGAATCCCCTCCATGGGGCAGCTGAGGCAGAGACCAGGGCTTGAGGGATGGAGGGAGGAGGGAATGGCTGGCTCTGACTTGCCTTTTCCCTGGAAGGGACCATGGAGGAGGAGGAGGAGGATGACTATGAGAACTCAGCACCTCCCTACAAGGACCTTCCTCCCAAGCCAGGTAAGAGGACTTTTTGGAGTGTGATCTGGGGGAATACAGGGAGCAGGGTCTCCAGGGGGCATTGGGTGGGCATTGTAGACACATAGTCTCCTCTGTGCTCAGCCCATACTGGGTGCCATGGAACCCACACCCTGCCAGGAGGATCTGCCAGTCTGATGGGGGAGGCAGTTCTGGGCACAGCCTTGGTGAGCAGGGCTGAGAGGAGTCAGGAAATTGGCAAAATCCTTGGGGGACTGAGGGCTCAATTAGAGGAGGAACTTTGAGGTGGGACTTGAGGGATGAGTAGACATTTCTTTTTCTTTTTTTTTTTTGAGATGGAGTCTCCCTCTGTCGCCAGGCTGGCGTGCAGTGGCATGATCTTGGCTCTGCCTCCTGGGTTCAAGCAATTCTCCTGCTTCAACCTCCCGAATAGCTGGGACTACAAGTGCGTGCCACTGTGACCAGCTAATTTTATTTGTATTTTTAGTAGAATGAGGTTTCACCATGTTAGCCAGGCTGGTCTGGATCTCCTGACCTCATGATCTGCCCACCTCGGCCTCCCAAAGTGCTGGGATTACAGGTGTGAGCCACCGCACCTGGCGTGACATGTCTTTTTCTTTTCTCTTTTTGAGACAGAATCTCACTCTGTCGCCCAGGCTATAGTTCAGTGGTGCGATCTCGGCTCACTGACACCTCTGCTCCTGGGCTCAAGTGATTCTCCTGCTTCAGCTTTCCCAGTAGCTGGGCTTACAGGTGCCCACCACCATGCCTGGCTAATTTTTGTATTTTTAGTAGAGACGGGGTTTCACCATGTTGGCTAGGCTGGCCTCGAACTCCTGACCTCGGGTCATCCGCCCGCCTTGGCCTCCCAAAGTGCTGGAATTACAGGCATGAGGCACCGCAGCCGGCTGAGTAGACATTTCTTCAGAAGAGAAGCACAGGAGAGAAGTGTTGGCTGCAAAGTCCTGAGTCACAAAAGCTGGTGCTTGAGAAACTGGGAGTGGACTGTGGGCTCCTCAATCTCCTGTTATTACCACCAAAAGCCCAGGGTTTTATTTAGGCTTGGATCTTAGTAAACCCGAGGCATGGCCCAGGGTTCAACAAGAGTCTGATCAGAGGATGTCACAGTGGAGGTTTGGGCTGGTTGCAGTGGTGTGTGTCTGTAGTCCCACTGCTTTGGGAGGCCAAGGTGGGAAGATCAGTTGGCCAGGAGTTCACTGGAGGCCAGGAGTTCAAGACCAGCTTGGGAAATATAGCAAGATCCCCATCTCCACCAAAAAAAATAAATAAATAAAAGTGGACATTTGGGCCAGGCAGGGTGGCTCATGCTTGTAATTCTAGCACTTTGGGAAGCCAAGGTGGGAGGATCGATGGAACCCCAGAATAGAGACCAGCCCAGGTAACACAGTGAGACCCCTAGCTATACAACAAAAAAAATTTTTTTCAAATTAAAAAAATTAGACAGTTGTGGTGATGTGTGCTTGTTGCCCCGGCTGTTCAGGAGGCGCAGGTGGTAGGATTGCTGGAGCCCAGGAGTTCAAGGCTGCAGTAAGCTGCGATGGCACCACTGCACTTGAGTCTAGTGACAAAGCAAGGCACTGTCTTTAAAAAATAAAACAGGCCAGGCACAGTGGCTCACGCCTGTAATCCCAGCACTTTGGGAGGCTGAGGGGGCAGATCACAAGGTCAGGAGTTATGAGACTCTCCTGGCCAACATGGTGAAATCCTGTCACTACTAAAAATACAAAAAATTAGCTGGGCATGGTGGTGGGTGCCTGTTGTCTCAGCGACTCGGGAGGCTGAGGCAGGAGAATCGCTTGAACCTGGGAGGCAGAGGTTGCAGTGAGCCGAGATTGCGCACTGCAGCCTGGTGACAGAGTGAGACTCCTTCTCAAAAAAAAAAATATAGCTGGGCACAGTGGCTCATGCCTGTAATCCCAGCACTTTGGAAAGCTGAGGTGGATGGATCACTTGAGGTCAGGAGTTCGAAATCAGCTTGGCCAACATGGCAAAATTCCGTCTCTACTGAAAATACAAAAGTTATCTGGGCATGGTAGCAAACCCCTGTAATCCCAGTTACTTGGGAGGCTGAGGCAGAATTGCTTGAACTCGGGGGGCAGAGGTTGCAGTGAGACAACATGGTGCCATTGCACTCTAGTCTGGGCAACAGAGTAAGACTCCAACTCAAGTAAGTAAGTAAGTAAGTAAATAAACGGAGATACCCAGGCAATGCATGCTGGTTGGTTACTCTAGCTTAATCCCGTCTCCATCCCTCATCCCAATTCCATTCTCACATCTAACCCCATCGCTAAGCCAACCTCCAGCCGTCCACTGCAGTTCTAACCCTGTTTCCATCACTTCCTTTGGACACGTTCCCATCCTCAGCCCAGCCCTCAGCTTGTGCTTCTCTTCTCCAGGTGCAGTTGCTCCGCCAAGACCTCCACGGGCAGGTGAGTTCGGGCTGAGGGTGTAGGAGGACGAGAGACAGCTTTGCCCTGCTCTGGGCCTGAGCAACCATTCCTCCCTCCTCAGAAAAGAAAACAGAGAAACCCCCACTTCCTTGCAAGCCCCGGAAGACGACAGGTGATAGCTGAGGGCTGGGGTCGTCCTGCTCACCTGGCTGAAGCCCTTCTTGGAATGACTTTCTCATCTCTTCCAGGACTGGACCTCACCGCTGTCACCTGCACACCTCCTCAACTGGGTGAGCAGTGGGAAGACCCTTCAAGAAGCCTAAGAGGTGACACCTGGAAGTTTCCTTTCAATCACCAATTTTTTTTTGTTTTGTTTTTGAGACAGAGTCTCACTTTGTCATCCAGGCTGGAGTGCAGTAGTGCCATCTTGGCTCACTGCAACCTCCACCTCCCGGGTTCAAGTGATTCTCCTGCCTCAGCCTCCTGAGTAGCTGGGATTACAGGCAAGAGCCACCATGCCAGGCTGATTTTTAGTAAAGATGGGATTTCACCTTCTTGGCCACACTGGTCTCAAACTCCTGAACTCAAGTGATCTGCCCACCGTGGCCTCCTAAAATGCTAGGATTACAGGCATGAGCCACTGTGCCTAACCAGCCCCCTAAATTCTGACCAGTGAATAAAGCAGAGGTTGTTGATCTTGGAAGACAGTCTTTCAGCATCTTCTTAATAAATCTCTCTCCCTCTTTCTCCCAGCTGTGGATCTCGAGCCTTCTCCATTGCAGCCACCCCTGGCCGGTAAGTTCTCATGCCCTGCAGGTGTCCTCCTGTTTCCCCTCTGACGGTGACTAGTGTATTTGATTGAGACCTATGGCTCTAAAGTGAGACCCTGAGTCAGAAAAACTTCTCCTTTAAGAAGCTGCTCCTTCAGGACCTGCTGCACCATTCTGAGTTAGTCTAGTAAGTGCTACTCTAAGAAGGACAGCTCTTCCTTGAGATCAGAGTTTGCAAACATGTATTGTTTTTCTGAGGACTGGAGTTATGTGGTTGTTTTGTTTTTGATAATGATGATGGTACTTATGGTTCTGTTGGTGACTGTGATGGAAGGATGAGGAAGGAGATGATGGAAAGGAAGACGATGGTTGGTGGTAGTAAAGATGGTGGAGGTAGTGATGATGGTGTTGGTGCTGATGGTGATGGTGGAGGTAGTGATGGTGGTGGTGATGGTGGAGGTAGTGATGGTGGTGGTGATGGTGGAGGTAGTGATGATGGTGGTGATGGTGGAGGTAGTGATGATGGTGGTGATGGTGGAGGTAGTGATGGTGGTGGTAGTGATGATGGTGGTGATGGCAGAGGTAGTGATGGTATTGGTAGTGATGATGTGGTGATGGCGGAGGTAGTGATGGTGGTGATGGCGGTGGTAGTGATGGTGTTGGTAGTGATGATCGTGGTGATGGCGGAGGTAGTGATGGTGTTGGTAGTGATGGTGGCGATGGCAGAGGTAGTGATGGTGTTAGTAGTGATAATGATGGTGATGGTGGAAGTAGTGATGGTGTTGGTAATGACCGTATTAAAAAAAAAGAAGCTGTTCTTCTCTGAGTGTAGGCCAGATCTCCAGAAACTCAGAGTGTCTGCTTGCATAAGATATGGGAAATGTTCTCTGCTCTAGAAGCCGGGGTCCACAAGCTTCCTTGACCTAGGAGCAACTTGGGTAGGGGCTTCTTGAGAGTAGAGGATGATGCATCGTAGATTCTAAGAACAAAGCTGGGTTCAAGTCATGCCTAACTCCACTAAGCCTCAGCTTACTCACTTTCAAAATGGGAATAATACTTATAATATACATTATAAGGATGAGACTCCAGTAAGATAAGAAGGATGTAGGTTGGCATTACAGTGGCTCACACCTGTAATCCCAACACTTTGAGAGCCTGAAGCAGGGAGGATTGCTTGAGGCCAGGAGTTCAAGACCAGCCTGCGCAACATGGTGAGACCCCCATCTACAAAAAAAATGAAAATAAATTAGCTGGGTCTAGGGGCACATACCTGTAGACCCAGCTACTTGAGAGGCTGAGGTGGGAGGATTGCTTGAGCTCAGGAGTTAGAGGTTGCAGTGAGCTATAATTGTGCCACTGCACTCCAGCCTGGAAGACAGAGTGAAACCTTGTTTCAAGAAGGAAAGAAGGAAAAAGAGAAGGATGCAACATGATACTTAGAGCACAGTAAATGCATCAAAAAGGACCCTGCACCTCCCCAGGGTTCACTCTCCTAACCCTCTCTTGCTGACCTCATCTGCTGAAACAGTCATGACTACTGATTTCTGCCCCCTGCTCTTGGAGAAAGGCTTAAGGGTCTCTTCCTCACTCTCTGAAGCCCCAGTGTCAGTCTCTCTGTCCCCATCCCCGCTCCCCAGCAGCTCCAGCGCCCTGGCTCAGTCAGACATCTGGAGGTCCTGGGTGTTACCAGAAGAGGCTGATAGTGTGCCTGTGTCTGCTGGTGGTGACTTCCCTGATCCTGAGTTGCTTTGGTCTCATTGTGACCCTGACTAAGTGTGAGTAGGGTCAGGATGGGACATGGGGAGATATTGGGGAGGGTGCACAGGAGGACCTGGGCTCAGTTTGGACTCTTGCTCATAGACGAGGAGTTGGTGAAAGAACTGAGAATGTTAAGCTTTCAGCAGATGATGTGGCAAGCAAATGGTGAGTACTTTCACCCATTCCTTCATGCCGTTCCTACTGAGCCTTAACCCAATCCTCAGATCCAACTCCAGGATCCAACCTCATCCCCATCTTTGCTGGGCACTATGCTAGATAGCAGGGGGGTAAAATGGTAAACATGTCAGACACGGCCCCTGTCCCTGTGAGGTGTGCATGCGTGTGTATGTGCCCTGACCTCCACCTTCCAATATGGTGGCCACAAGCCTCATGTGGCTGTTGAATATTTGAAATGTGGCCAGTCCAAATGGAGATGTAGTCTACGTATAAAATACACACTGGGCCAGGTACAGTGGCATCTGCCTGTAATCCCAGCACTTTCTCTTCTTTCTTTCTTTCTTTCTTTCTTCCTTTCTTTCTTTCTTTCTTTCTTTCTTTCTTTCTTTCTTTCTTTCTTTCTTTCTTTCTCTCTTTCTTTCTTTCTTTTTCTTTCTTTCTTTCTTTTTTTCTTTCATTTTTGAGATAGAGTCTTGCTTTGTCGCCAGACGGGAGTGCAGTGGCGTGATCTTGGCTCACTGCAACCTCCGCCTCCCGTATTCAAGCGATTCTCCTGCCTCAGCCTCCAGAGTAGCTGGAACTACAGGCATGTACCATCATGCCTGGCTAATTTTTGTATTTTTAGTAGAGACGAGGTTTCACACTATTGGCCAGGCTGGTCTCAAACTCCTGGCCTCAGGTGATCCACCCGCCTTGTCCTCCCAAAGTGCTGGGGTTATGGGAGTGAGTCACCCTGCCCCATCTAGCAAGACCATGTTCCTACAAAGAATGAAAAAAAAATTAGCCAGGCATGGTGTTGTGTGCCTGTAGTCCTAGCTACTCAGGAGGCTGAGGTGGGAGGATCACCTGAGGCCAGGAGGTCGAGGCTGCAATGAACCACCATCACATCACTGCACTCCAGCCTGTGGGGTGGAGCAGGACTCTGTCTAAAAAAAATAAAATAAAGGATCCAGACATCTGAGCTCATTCTACTTTGATCTCAAGCTTTTCTGAGTTTTCCCTCCACTCTTATAGGCTTTGCCAGCTCACTACAACATACTTGCCATTTTTGCTGTATTTTTTTTTTTTTTTTAATTTTGAGACAGAGTCTCACTCTGTTGCTCAGGCTGGAGTGCAGTGGTGTGATCTTGACTCATTGCAACTTCTGCCTCCAGGGTTCAAGCGATTCTCCTGCCTCAGCCTCCTGAGTAGCTGGGATTATAGGCATGCATCACCACACCCAGCTAATTTTTGTATTTTTGTTAGAGACAGGGTTTTACCATGTTGGCCAGGCTGGTCTTGAACTCTTGACCTCAAGTGATCTGCCCACCTTGGCCTCCCAAAGTGCTGGGATTACAGGCTTGAGCCACCTCACCCAGCCTGCATCTTTGCTTTTAAGATAGTCCTTGCCTGGTGGGCTTCCTCCTCACTTCATGGTTGTCGAATCACTTTCTTCCTTTATTTTATTTATTTATTTTTTTGAGATGGCATTTCACTCTTGTTGCCCAGGCTGGAGTGCAATGGTGTGATCTTGGCTCACCACAACCTCTACCTCCCTGGTTCAAGCGATTCTCCTGCCTCAGCCTTGCTAGTAGCTGGGACTACAGGCATGTTCTGTCACTCTCGACTAAATTTTTGTATTTTTGGTAGAGACGAGGTTTCACCATGTTAACCAGGATGATCTCGATTGCCTGACTTCGTGATCTGCCTGCCTTGTCCTCCCAAAGTCCTGGGATTACAGGCATGAGCCAGCCACCACACCCGGCACTTTCATCCTTTAAAACCCACTTCCTCCAGGGTGCCCACCATCCTTACTCTTCCCCAGGTCCCAGGGATTGCTCCCTTCTCTGAGCCATTCTCAGATTCTGAGCACTGTACATGTGGTTTTTGACCTCGAGCATGACCCACTGGAATGTGGACACAGTGGAGAGCGCAAACCTTGTTTCTCTGTGATGTGTCTGCAGTCCGTGGTGGATGATTGGGGTGTGTTCTGAGTCTCTAACCCTCAAGCTCATCCCTTCTGACAGTGACTGGCATGGCAGGGCTAGCTGGCCTGAAGCATGACATTGACCGTGTAAGAGCTGACACCAACCAGTCCCTGGTGGAACTTTGGGGCTTATTAGGTGAGTGAGACTTGGGGAATTGCCCAGGGACAGTGGCCATGGCAGAGCTGGCACATTACATTACTCCACTGAAGTGATTCTCAGTGCAGTCTATGTGATTGGTGCTCCCCTGGAGTTGAGCAGTGTACAGCCTGCACAACTGTATGTGGCATACAACGTACATGGCTCAGGTTCTAGGGCCATCCTGACAGCATCCTGTCTGGTTTCCAGACTGCTCTCGAGTTACCTGTCCTGAAGGCTGGCTCCCCTTTGAGAGCAAGTGTTACTACTTCTCCCCAACCACGAAGTCATGGGATGGAGCCCGGATGTTCTGCCAGGAGAATTACTCTCATTTGGTCATCATCAATAGTTTTGCTGAGCACGTGAGTTGTTCCCACTGAATCTTTGAGAACCTTCAGGGACAGCCTGCTTCTCTTTCAGGATGCACACATCCCTCCCTTCCCTGGGTGGCAGGAACTAGAATTACTTTTCAGTTACTAAAACTTTAGCATCAAGCTCTTCCTAAGATAGTATCATGCAGAAGTTAAGAAGATGTGTTTTGTTTTTGAGTTCGAATTCTGATTGTGTTGATTTAACCTCTACAGGTTTCAAGGTTCAGTTTTATCTCTGACATGAAAATACAATAATGAATACCTGTTAGGTAGCACTTTCTATTTTTCAGCTTGTATTCCAAACGCTTTACATCTTACATTCATTAACAGAGGCAATCCTCATGACAACTTGTAAATTAGTATGTCAGTCAGAAGACGTTATTTTATGATGCAGTAACAGACAGTCTCCATAGCCCAATGGGGAATGTAGATGAGGCAGCTGGGTGTGGTGGCTCACGCCTGTAATCCCAGCACTTTGGGAGGCCGAGGCGGGCGGATCACAAGTTCAGGAGTTCAAGGCCACCCTGGCCAACATGGCGAACCCCGTCTCTACTAAAAATACAAAAATTAGCTGAGCATGGTGGCAGGTGCCTGTAGTCCCAGCTACTCAGGAGGCTGAGGTAGGTGAATTGTTTTGAACCCAGGAGGCGGAGGAGGTTGCAGTGAGCCATCGCACTCCAGCCTGGGCGGATACTCTGTCTCAAAAAAAAAAAAAAAGGAAAATAGTAGATGAGACAAATCATACACTGATGTCAGAGTTTCCGAGTTTCCACTTATTTTTGCTCACAAAGAAGTCCCATGTACATGCCTATCTTTTAAGGTGGTAGGGAAATAAGTCTCACCTGTGTGCAACAGGTGAGGAGGATTGGAATATTCGTAAACAGCTTTATTGACTTGCTACTACCATTTAGGAAGTATGACTGTTTGTACACAATATGTATCATCTGTACTTCACAGATGAGGAAACTGAGGTACAGTGCGCTTCAGCAACTTACCTGTGGTCGCTTACAACTGGAGGGATCTGAGCCTGGGTAGCTGGCTTTCAAGTCCGTGGTCTTGACCATAGGCATACCACTACAGCATGGTTTATGTCTTCTTTTCTTCTATTTTTTAGAGATAAGCTCTCACTCTGTCACTCAAGCTGGAATGAAGTGGTATAATCATAGCTCATTGCAGCCTCAAACTCCTAGGTTCCAGCAATTCTCTCCTCACCCGCCTGAGTAGCTAGGGCTACCAGGCACTTGTCACTGTACCCAGCAAATTACTTTTGCTTCTGTAGAGACAGGGTCGTCATGCTGCGTTGCCTAGGTTTATGGTTTATGTTTTCTAATCATTTTACTTTTTTTTTTTGAGACGGAGTCTCACTCTGTCACCTCAGCTCACTGCAACCTCCTCCTCCCAGGTTCAAGTGATTCTTCTGTCTCAGCCTCCTGAGCAGCTGGAACTACAGGCACGCACCACCATGCCCAGCTAATCTTTGTATTTTTAGTAGAGATGGGGTTTCACTATGTTGGCCAGGATGGTCCTGATCTCTCGACCTTGTGATCTGCCCACCTCATCCTCCTGAAGTGCTGGGATTACAGGCGTGAGGCACCGCGCCCAGCCCCATTTTACTTTTAATTTATTTATGTCATCATATTTAAAAATAAAATGTCATTATATATTTTTTCCAGACAGTATATAGTTGGGTTTGGGTTTCTAAAATCTGATCTGACATTCTCTGGCTTTTAATTGGTGTTTTCATTTATTTATTTATGTGTTTTGGGAGACAAGGTCTCACTTTGTCGCCCAGGCTGGGGTACAGTGGCAAAATCTCAGCTCACGGCAGCCTTGGCTTCCTGGGCTCAAGTGATCCTGCCTCAGCGCCCCCAACCAAGTAGCTGGGACTACAGGTTCGCACTACCACACCCAGCTAAGTTTTAAAATTTTTTGTAGAGACGAGGTTTCTCCACGTTGCCCAGGCTGGTCTGGAACTCCTGACCTCAAGTGATCCGTTTGCCTTTGCCTCCCAAAGCGTTGGGATTACAGGCATGAGTGACTGTACTCAGCCTAATTGGTATTTTTAGACCATGTACATTTAATATAATTACTGATTGGGTTAGATTTAGGTCTATCATCTTATTATTTTCCTGTATGTCTCTTCTGTTTTTTATATCTCTGTTTCGTAGCATTATTTGTATGAGTAGTTAAACAGGGTTTTGTTTTCTTTTTTGAGATGGAGTCTTGTTTTGTTGCCCAGGCTGGAGTGCGGCCCGCACGATCTCAGCTCGCGGAAACCTCTGCCTCCTGGGTTCAAGCGATTCTCCCGAGTAGCTGGGATTATAGGTGCGCACCACCATGCCTGCTAATTTTTGGATTTTAGTAGAGACAGAGTTTCACCCGTGTTGGCCAGGCTGGTCTCAAAATCCTGACCTCAGGTGATCTGTCTGCCTTGGCCTCCCAAAGTTTTGGGATTACAGGCACGAGCCACCGTGCCTGGCCAAAACAGGGCTTTTGAAGGAATTAAATTAGGTAATGTAAATGGGGCCGGTACAAATCATATTCCCTAACTCAGTTTCACAAGAAATACAACTACGTTTCCTTTAAATTACTCATTTTAGTTTCTCTCTTGAGTTCTCATTCTACTAGGCTGGTGGACATTTACTCTCAGTCAATTGGGGTCCCCCATTTTACTTCTAAATGGGGACAGCTTTTATGGGGTCAAGGCAAAGGAGCATGCACATCGGGTCCTTGTTGTCTTCACTCCAAACTAGTATCTACTAGGACATCTACACACCGAATGATCCTGGGAAAGTTATTTAACCTCTCTGTGCCTTAGTTTTCTCATCTACAAAATGGGCATAATGATAATTCTTGCTTCGGTGAGTCATGATAAGTATCCAATGAGGCAATCTGTGCAAAGAAGCATAGCTCACTTTTTTTTGTTTCAGAGATGGAGTCTTGCGCTGTTGCCCAGGCTGGAGTGCAGTAGCATGATCTTGGCTCACCGAAGCTTCCACCTCCCAGGTTCAGATGATCCTTCTGCTTCAGCCTCCCAAGTAACTGTGACTACAGGGCACATGCCACTACTCCTGGCTAAGTTTTGTATTTTTTTTTAGTAGAGTTGGGGTGTCACCATGTTGGCCAGGATGCTCTCTAGCTCCTGACCTCAAGTGATCCACCCTCCTTGACCTCCGGAAGTACTCGGATTACAGACGTGAGCCACCACGCCCAGCCCATAGCTCACTTCTGAATTCATTAATTCAACCAATATTTCCTGAGCACTTACTATGTGCTGTAGACTATTCTACATATTGAGAATCCAGTGATGACCAAGACACACGAGTTCCCTCTTCTTTTTTTTTTTGAAACGGAGTTTCGCTCTTGTTACCCAGGTTAGAGTGCAATGGCACAATCATCGAAACCTCTGCCTCCTGGGTTCAAGCAATTCTCCTGCCTCAGCCTCCTGAGTAGCTGGGATTATAGGCGCCTGCCACCACGCTCAGCTAATTTTGTATTTTTAGTAGAGATAGGGTTTCTCCATGTTGGTCAGGCTGGTCTTGAACTCTTGACCTCAGATGATCTGTCCACCTCGGCCTCCTATAGTGCTGGGATTACAGACATAAGCCACCATGCCCAGCCCAGTTCCCTCTTCTTAAACTGCTCTGATTTTGGTTCATGGAAATAGCAAGGACTCTCTAAATGTTAAAGAGTCTTCTGGTTTTCTGGGACTCAGTCACTGGGACAACTCTTCCATCATCAAAGCCTTTTGGGCCTAGAGGTCATTTCCTGCTGTTCTTGGGCACGAGAGATATTTCTGCTCCTTCTATCCCTTTCTGGGGTCTAAGACACCATGAGGCCTCTAAGCCTCCATCTAACCTGGAGGTTAGATGGGACAGGAAGCCCTTTCCACTCTCTGATTTCCTGACCCCTCCCTGGGACTTTACCCAGGAAATAGTGCCCAGGCCCCTTCTGCCTTTTAGAGTCTCTAAACCCACCTGGGGTTTTTACCATGGCCTGGTGCTCGCCGGAAATGAGATGCCGGATTCTTCTCTCTGGCACTTGTGGTCTCCACATCTATTCCTTCCTTCCCATGGTGACCTTACCGCTCCACATTTTATTTTTTTTCTCAAAGCAGAAATTTTATTGCTCACATTCTTTGAACACAATGATATAACTACAGGATTACATATGTACATTTTTTTTTTTTTTTACAAAAATTTCAATCACCTTAAACATGTTTAAATTCAGCTGGCTGTGGTGGCTCACACCTGTAATCCCAGCACTTTGGGAGGCTGAGGTGGGTGGATCACCTGAGGTCAGGAGTTTGAGACCAGCCTGACCAACATGGTGAAACCCTGACTCTACTAAAAATATAAAAATGAGCTGGGCGTGGTGGTGGGCACCTGTAGTCCCAGCTACTTGGGAGGTGGAGGCAAGAGAATCGCTTCAACCTGGGAGGCGGAGGGTGCAGTGAGCTGAGATCACACCACTGCACTCCAGCCTGGGAGACAGAGCAAAACTCTGTCTCAAAAAAAGAAATATATGTTTTTTAAAAGTCACTAAATAACTTTGGGTCAAAGAAGAAATCGAAACTGTAAATAAATAAAAGCAGACATCAATTGACATTGTCTACTAGAAATAGATTCTAGTAAAAAATTCTCAAAACACGAAGAATTCCAGGATGTAAAAAGCTGGGACGAGTGTTACATCCTAACAGCAACAAAAGCCAGATAAACTACAAAATCATAACTTTTCCTAAACTCACTGGATAACTGAGATCACAGGCAATCAAAAAGCCTAAGATGGGCTGGGCGGGGTGGTTCACACCTGTAATCCCAGCACTTTGACCTCCCCATATTTTAAGGAATCTTGGTTTGGTGATAAGTTGGGCGAGTGAGATGTGATTTGCATATAGTAAAAGGCACAGGTCTTCGGTGTATGTTCAGTGAACTTTGACAAATGCATACGCCTGTGTAAATGTGAAACTAACCAATATTTGTAATCTTTCCACTACCTTAGAAAGTTTTTTCATATCCTTTTTCTAGTAATCCCTCCCTGCCCCTGACTGGCAACCACTGGTCTGATTTCTTTTTCTTTTTTTGAGATGGAGTCTCACACTGTTACCAGGCTGGAGTGCAATGGCGCGATCTCGGCTCACTGCAACCTCGCCTCCCAGGTTCAATCAATTCTCCTGCCTCAGCCTCCTGAGTGTCTGGGATTACAGGCACTTGCCACCATGCCCATCTAATTTTTGTGTTTTTAGTAGAGACGGGGTTTCACCACGTTGGCCAGGATGGTCTTGATCTCTTGACCTCGTGATCTGCCCACCTTGGCCTCCCAAAGTGTTGGTATTACAGGTGTGAGCCACCATGCCCAGGCACACTGGTCTGATTTCTTTCACCATAAATTAGTTTACCTGGAGAGGAGTTGCTTCTAACTATATTTTCTTCCCTATCATTAATGTTTGACATAAGTCCTTTGTTGTCTTCCAAAGGTTTGGGATTTCAATTTTTTTTTTTTGAGATGGAGTTTTGCTCTTGTTGCCCAGGCTGGCATACAATGGTGAGATCTCAGCTCACTGCAACCTCCGCCTCTTGGGTTCAAGCGATTCTCCTGCCTCAGCCATCTGAGTAGCTGGGATTACAGGCATGTACCACCAAGCCCAGCTAATTTTGTATTTTTAGTAGAGACAGGGTTTCTCCCTATTGGTCAGGCTGGTCTTGAACTCCCAACCTCAGGTGATCTGCCCACCTGAGCCTCCCAAAGTGCTGGGATTACAGGCGTGAGCCACCGCGCCCTGCCAGGATTTTGACTGTTTTTTGGGACAGGTTCTTGCCCTGTTGCCCAGGCTGGAGTGCAGTGGTGCATTCATGGCTCACTGCAGCCTTGAACTCTTGGGCTTAAGGGATCCTCCCACTTCAGCCTCCTGAGTGGCTGGGACTATAGGCACCATCACGTCTGACTAATTCTTTAAACTTTTTGTAGAGATGGGGGTCTCAGTATGTTGCCCAGGCTAGTCTCGAACTCCTGGGCTCAAATGAGCCTCCTTTCTTGGCTAAAGTGCTGGGATTACAGGTATGAGGCAGTTTGTAAAAGATCTGGCCTTTTGAAATACCAAATCCAGGAAACCTACTTTTCCTCTTCCTTCTTCCTTTCCCTGAAACAATGAACTCCTGTGTTGTTCACATGCAGATTAAGCTAGAGGCGGGGCAAAAGTGCAAGAGAAACTGAAAAACATCAGTTACTATTGCTAAAAATGTCACTTAAATGTTATAATGCTAAATACTACGATGTCACAGTGTGAGGCCGGGCACAGCAATCCTAGCTATAATCCTAGCTCTTTGGGAGACTAGAGCCTGTAATCCTAGCTCTTTGGGAGACTTACGGTGACCTTTGGGAGGCTGCAGTGAGCCATGATTGCACCACTGCACCCCAGCCTGGGTGACAGAGTGAGACCCTGTCTCAAAAAAAAAAAAAAATTAGGCTGGGTGTGGTGGCTCATGCCTGTAAATCCCAGCACTTTGGGAGGCTGAGGTGGATGGATCACCAGATGTCAGGAGTTTGAGATCAGCCTAGCCAACATGGTGAAACCCCATCTCTACTAAAAAATACAAAAATTAGCCGGGTGTGATGGCGTGCACCTGTACTCCCAGTTACTCAGGAGGCTGAGTTGGGAGAATCACTTGAACCCGGGAAGGCGGAGGTTGCAGTGAGCTGAGATCGTGCCACTGCACTCCAGCTTGTGTGACAGAGTGAAACTCTGTCTCAAAAAAAAAAAAAAATTAATCCTCACAACACTACCAGGAGGTAGCTAATGTTAACCCATTTTACAGATGAGGAAACTGAGGCACAGAGCAGTTCACAGATTGCATGAGAAAAAGTAGCACGATTATTCCCACCACACATGCTACAATGGGAGGATGATGCTGGTCCTGTTCTGTATGCCATGGGGATGGGGACAGGGTTCAGAAGGTGACGTTCCCAAGCCCTAAATGTGTGGAACAGGGTAGGGGGTAGGTCCTCGGCCCGAGGGTCATGTAGAGGAATGACTGGCTGAATGGAGTTTGTATTTGCAGAATTTTGTGGCCAAAGCTCACGGCTCTCCACGGGTGTACTGGCTCGGGCTGAATGACAGGGAACAAGAAGGGGACTGGAGGTGGCTGGATGGGTCTCCTGTGACATTAAGGCAAGTGCCCAGGTTTCCTGGGGTCTCTCTGCTTCCTCTGTTGGCCCTGATCATGGGAAGAGGAGAAGGTGATGGAGTACATGATTGAAGGAGTCAGGAGCTGGTTCTTACTGGTACAGCTCTACTTGTTTTATTATTTATATATTGGGATGGAGTGCAGTGGCGCGCTCTTGGCTCACTGCAACCTCTGCCTCCTGGTTTCTAGTGATTCTCCCATCTTGGTCTCCCGAGTAGCTATTACAGGTGCCCACCACAGCACCTGGCTAATTTTTGTAAGGTTGGGGTTTCACCATGTTGGCCAGGCTGGTCTTGAACTCCTGACCTCAGGCGAGCCATCCACCTCAGCCTCCCAAAGTGCTGAGATGATAGGCGTGAGCCACCGCACCCAGCCTTATTTTATTTTTTTGAGACAGGGTCTCACTCTGTCACCCAGGCTGGAGTGCAGTGGTGCAATCTTGGCTCACTGCAGCCTCAATCTCCCAGGCTCAGGTAATCCTTCCACCTTAGCCTCCCAAGTAGCTGGGACCACAGTCACGCACCACCACGCCCCGCTAGTTTTTTGTATTTTTAGTAGAGATGGGGTTTCCCCATGTTGCCCAGGCTGGTTTTAAACTCCTGAGCTCAAGTGATCTACCTGCCTCGGCCTCCCAAAGTACTGGGATGACAAGCTTGAGCTACTGCTCCTGGCCTCTACTAATTTTAAATACAGAAAATTTCTTGTCCCATTTGGTAAATTGCCATTGCTTTAAGTCTCCTAAGTCCCTCTGCTGCCCCTTGGACTTCCACATCACCTAACCTCTAAAGGGTTTATCCTTGGCACAGAAGGGGCCTAGAGACCCTGATTGCTGGGTGTGTGTGCACAGGAGGCATTGCTTGTTATTTTGGTACACCACCCTCCCCTCCGCCAGCATTCCCTCTTCACTGTGTGCTTGGCATCCTTGCAGTCCAAGCTGACAGGCTGTCTAGAATCCCAGGCTGGGCCAGACAGGACAGCACCAGGGGAATTTTTTGGTGACAGGTTGTCTGGATCCTGAACCTTCAATATTTCCTCCATTGCAACATTGCAACCTTTTCATACAACTACTCAAGTATATCAAGTTTCCAGGGCTAATAGTTGGGAGAAACAAGGGAGGGTGGGAGGATAAAGAAGATTTTTTTTGAGACAGAGTTTTGCTCTGTTGCCCAGACTGAAGTGCAGTAATGCGATCTTGGTTCCCTGAAACCTCCGGCTCCCAGGTTCAAATGATTCTCCCACCTCAGGCTCCTGAGTAACTGGGATTACAGGCATGAACCACCATGCCCTGCCTTTTTTTTTTTTTTTTTTTTAAGACGGAGTCTCACTCTGTGGCCCAGGCTGCAGTGCAGTGGTACAATCTTGGCTCACTGCAACCTCTGCCTCCTGGATTCAAGCAGTTCTCCTGCCTCAGCCTCCTGAATAGCTGGGATTACAGGTGCCCACCACCATGCTCAGCTAATTTTTGTATTTTTAGTAGAGACAGAGTTTCGCCATGTTGGCCTGGCCGGTCTCAAACTCCTGGCCTCAAGTGATCTGCCTGCCTCAGCCTCCCAAATTGCTAGGTTACAGGCATGAGCCACCACACCTGGCCTGGCCAATTTTTATGTCTTTGTAGAGATTGGGTTTTGCCATGTTGCCCAGGCTGGTAGTGAACTCCTGAGTTCAAACGACCCTCCAGCCTTGGCCTCCTAAAGTGCTGGAATTACAGGTGAATCACACCAGGCCTGTTAAGGAAGATTTTGATTTGCCAAAATAATGAGCAAGATCTCATGAAAAAAAAGACACAGGGTCTCACTCTGTCATGTAGGTTCGAGTGCAATGGTGTCATCAGCGCTCACTGCAGCCTCCAACTCCTGACCTCAAGAGATCCACCCACCTCAGCCTCTCAAAGTGCTGGGATTACAGGTGTGAGCCACTGCACCCGGTGGAACTTTGGCTACTAAAAGCTCACGGGAATGCTTTTTCCAGAAAGTTGTTCTCAGCTGGATGGGAGCATGCTTACCTAGGATGTTACCCAACTCTACTGGGGTCAGCTCACAACCAGCGACAGCCAAAGATAAGCCTGGACTCCTTAGGACAAGTTGGGATGACTTTGGTGCTGTTCACATCCCAGTGGTCTCTGTGGAGTCAGGCTGAGGCTAGGGTCATCTGAGTCCACGTTCCTGCTCAATACCTTTCCCTTCTCCATCCGGCTTCCCTCGGCTCCCTCCTAAGAATATCCTTTAATAAGTCCCACACATGGCCAGGCGCGGTGGCTAACCCCTGTAATCCCAGCACTTTGGGAGGCCGAGGAGGGTGGATCACCTGAGGTCGGGAGTTCAAGACCAGCCTGACCAACATGGAGAAACTCTATCTCTACTAAAAACATAAAAATTAGCTGGGTATGGTGGCACATGCCTTTAATCCCAGCTACTCTGGAGGTTGAGGCAGGAGAATCACTTAAACCTGGGAGGCAGAGGTTACAGTGGGCTGAGATTGCATCATTGCACTCCAACCTGGGCAAGAAGAATGAAACTCCGTCTCAAAAGAAAAAAAAAAAAAAACCACTGCTGAGTCCTTGAATCAGGCTCTGCTTTAAGCAGACCCTACGTGACCTAAGACATGACAATTCCTAGGAGGTTGGGAAGGTTGGGTTGGGGAAAGAGTCCTTGGAAGACAAGACAGAAACTGACCAGATTCAGAAATTGATTCAAGGCCAGGCATGGTGGCTCCCGGCTCCTGGCTTGTAGGTGTAAGCCTCCGTGCCCAGCCTGATATGGGTTTTGACAAATGCCTACTGCCAGATATTGACCACTACGGTATTATACAGAAGAGTTTCACCACCCTAAAAATTCCTCTCCCTCTGCCCACTTTTTCCTCTATTCAGCTTCTGGGAGCCAGAGGAACCCAATAACATCCAAGAAGAGGACTGCGCTAGCATGAACAAAGACGGCACCTGGAATGATCTCTCTTGCCACAAATCTACGTATTGGATTTGCGAGCGGAAGTGTTCCTGTTGAAGCTCAGGGCCGAGGTTGGGGGTCCATATTCGAACGTCCCTCACTCTTCGAGATGAGAATCTCCTGACCTTTCACAGACGGCCTTGTCTCTTCATGAATGTACACAGATGTGCCCCAGACAGGATTGGCACCCTGGATACAGCAAGCTTCCAGGGAGGCAAGTCAGGCTGTTTCTAGAATGAAGACTTGGGTTTGCCCTAGTAGACGGTGAGCTGGGAGGACACTCAGGGCTTGCGGGTGGGAGGTCTCCCAATTCTGGGGTGAAAGGATCGTCACCAAGTTTCTGATCATGACTCTTGGGAAGTGATACTAGCTCTGAGGACCCTGGGGCTGCTGTTGAACCTGGGATGAAACATCGTGGCACCTCTACTGGGACTGGGCTTCTGAAACTTCTGGACTCAGGTGATCCTCCCATCTCAGCCTCCTGAGTTAGCTGGGACTATACATGCGCCCCACCATGCCTGGCTAATTTTTTGTAGTGTTTAAAGAGAGGGAGTCTCATTATGTTGCCCAGGCCAGTCTCAAACTCCTGGCCTCAACTGATCCTCCTCCTTGGGCCTCCCAGATTGTTAGGATTACAGATGTGAGCCACTGTGCCTGGCTCAAAATTATTATTACTATTTTTATAGAGGCGAGGTCTCACTATGTTACCCAGGCTGGTCTCAAACTCCTGGGATCAAATGATCCTTCTGCCTTGAGCTCCCAAAGTGCTGGGATTACACGTATGTGTCACTGCATCTGGCCAATATTTTTATTTTTATTTTACCTTCCCCATCTTTTCTTTTTTTTTTTTTTTTAAACAAAAGCTTTGAAAGTGGTGACAGACAGCAAAATTTGCCTTTGAACTAGACCTTTGGATCTGCCTTGCACGTTAAGTGGGCTGGTCTCACATCGTCTCCACCATCATGGCAAATTACAAACCTAACAATTACAGAACGTCAGCGGAGAAGACAGGAGAGCTTCCATACCCAACCCATGTCCTCCTCTCCAGACACTGCTTCCTTCCTCGTCTTAAACAGCACAAATAACCCAGAAGCCATCAAAATTATTTTCAACAAGCAACTTTCTCAATGCCTTGGGTGAGGTTTGCACAAACTAAGTGGCAGAATCAGACCTTTGCCAGACGATTTGGCCCATAAAACTTCTATCCTTTTTCTTTTTAGATAGGGTTTCATTCTGCTGCCCAGGCAGGGGTGCAGTGGTACGATCATAGCTCACTGCAGTCTCCGCCTCCTGGGTTCCAGCGATCCTCCTGCCTCAGCCTCCCAAGTAGCTGAGACTGCAGGCATGCACCCTCATACCTGGCTGGCCCGTGGAACTTCTAGAAAGGCATACCAGCTGAAAAGCAAGACTTACATGTGTGGCCAGGCCAGGCCTTAACCTGGTCAGAGCCACACAGGACAACGATGGACGTGTCTGCTAACACGTGCCCTTGAGCTGTCTGTGGGTTTTAACATCTTTGATGATATTATTCACTTTACTGGCCAGGCATGGTGGCTCATGCCTGTAATCGCAGCACTTTGGGAGGCTGAGGTTGGCAGATCACTTGAAGTCAGGAGTTCAAGACCAGCCTGGCCAACATGGTGAAACCCTGTCTCTATTAAAAACACACAAAAAAGTAGCTGGGCATGGTGGCTTGTGCCTGTAATCCCAACTATTTGGGAGGCTGGCGCAGGAGAATTGCTTGAACCCTGGAGGGGAGGTAGAGGTTGCAGTGAGCCGAGATCCTGCCGCTGTATGCCAGCCTGGGTGACAGAGTGAGACTCCGTCTCAAAAAAAAAAAAATTTCACTTTACTTCTGTGTGAACTTGCTTGGGCTATTAGCTCTTGCAACGTCAGTGCTTCTCAAAATGCCACTTCCTTGGGTGTTCCTTGTCTGCTGTGTGTTAGTTTGCTGGGGCTGCCATAACAGAAGACCATAGACTGGGTGGCTTCAGCAACAGAATGCATTCTCTCACAGTTCTGGAGGCTGGATGTCCAAGATCAAGGTGTGGGCAGGATTAGTTTCTTCTGGGGCCTCCCGTCTTGGCTTGTAGAGGATCCTCTTCTCCCTGTGTCTTCACCTAGGTTTCCCTCTGTGTGTGTGTGTCTGGGTTCTAATCTCCTCCTCCTCTTTTTTTTTTTTTTTTTTTTTGAGACAGGATCTTGGTCTGTTGCCCCAGCTGGAGTGCAGTGGCACGATCTCGGCTCACTGCAATTTCTACCTCTCAGGCTGAAGCCATCCTCCCTCCTCAGCCTACCGTGTAGCTGGGATTACAGGTGTACACCACTACGTCTGGCTAATTTTTGTATTTTTTGTAGCAACGGGATTTTACTATGTTGCCCAGGCTGGTTTTGAATGCCTGGGCTCAAGCAATCTGCCCACCTTGGCCTCCCAAAGTGCTGGGATTACAGGTGTGAGCCACCATGTTGGGCCTACAGTGACCTCTTTAAAGATCCTGTCTCCAAATGTAGTCATATTATGAGGTCCTGGGAATTAGAATTTCAAAATATGCACTTGGGAAGGGTGGCACAATTCGGCCCATAGCATTCACAAACTGCCAGAGTGACCCCCCGGCCACGTGACAACCAAAAACCATCAATTAGAGGGCTGGTATTCCTCCTGGCTAGGAATACTTAACATAGTATTCCCTTGGAAAATCCCCAAATTGCATCCAAGAATGGGTAGACATTCTCCAAACTGATCAATATATTTTATTTTAGTTTTTTGAGACAGAGTCTTGCTCTGTTGCCCAGGCTGGAGTGCAGCAGCGCAATCTTGGCTCACTGCAACCTCTGCTTCCCAGGTTCAAGTGATTCTCCTGACTCAGCCTCCTGAATAGCTGGGATTACAGGTGTATGCCACCATGCCTGGCTAATTTTTGTATTTTTAGTAGAGATGGGGGCTTTGCCGTATTGGCCAGGCTGGTCTCGATCTCCTGACCTCAAGTGATCCATCTGCCTCAGCCTCCCAAAGTGCTGGGATTACAGGCGTGAGCCACCATGCCTGGCCTTATTTTATTTTTTGAGACAAGGTCTCACTCTGTCGCCCAGGCTAGAGTGCAGTGTTGTAATCATAGCTCACTGCAGCCTCTAATACCTGGGCTCAAGCGATTCTCCCTCCTCAGACTCCTGTATATATAACTAGAACTGCAGGTGTGCCCCACCACACCCAACTAATTAAAAATTTTTTTCTTTGTAGAGATAGGGGTCTTGCTATGTTGCCCAGACTGGGCTTAAACGCCTGGCCTCAAATAATCTTCCTGCCCCAGCTTCCAAAGTGCAAGGATTGTGATCAATTTATTCATCAACAATCACCCTTCATTAATAGCAGAATCTTTCCTGTTTTGTCTGAGAACAGGTGATTGTAGCAAGGAGACTGCAAGGGTAGGAGAGGTTGGAGCTGATTTCACTTCCGGTTTCTTTGATTTGTTTTAAATCTACTTGTTCTTTTGTTCCGTTATTTTTTTATTTTTTGAGATGGAGTCTCACTCTGTCACCCAGGCTGGAGTGCAGTGGTGCGATCTCAGCTCACTGTAACCTCCGCCTCCCAGGTTCCAGTGATTCTCATGCCTCAGTGTCCTGAGTAGCTGGGACTAGAGGTGTATGCCACGATGCCCAGCTAATTGTTGTATTATTATACAACAGGCTTTCACCATGTTGGCCAGGCTGTTCTCAAACTCCTGACCACAGGTGATCCACCCACCTTGGCCTCCCAAAGTGCTGGGATTACAGACGTGAGCCACCGCACCTGGCCTCGTTGTTTATTTTTAGGAGATGGGTTCTCGGTATGTTTCCCAGGCTGGAGTGCAGTGGCCATTCACAGGCACGAACGATCCCACTACTGAGTTTTGATTGACTCTGTCCTCTGTTCTCACCTCCGCCCACCCCCGCACCTGCCCCAACTCGTCACTACCAAAGCCAGCTCCGGTGCTGTCCGCAGCCTGCTGAGTGGGTGGGTGTGGTGTTGTAAACTGTCCATCCGGGGGACTGTTGTGGCAAGCAACTTTATCTGGGGTCAGGGGAAGTTCTCACATTTCAGAAGAGGGAACTTCAGTGTTCTCTGATACGTGTATTGAGAAATGGGGAAGCTGGGGGCTGTGGTCACATCTCTGGGTCATGCTGCGGGGGGCCCTGGAGGAGCTGGTTCCAACCTAGCTCCTCTCCACATCGCTCATGATTGTCTAATTGTGGACAGAGAGGTAAACATGAAAGAGGTTGCTTTTTACCACTTAAGGTCCAGGGGAGCAACAGTTGGATAAAAATAATAACCATGGTTTATCAAACATGTACTTCGTGGTTGATAAATGCAGTGGCTCTCATTGAATCTTCACCATGACTTTGTGAGGTCGAAATAATTATCACCTCCCACCAATCTTTTTTTTTTTTAGACAGAGTCTCACTCTGTTGCCCAGGCTGGAGTGCAGTGGTGTGATGTCAGCTCACTGGAACCTCTGCCTCCTGGGTTCAAGTGATTCTCCTGCCTTAGCCTCCCAAGTAGCTGAGATTACAGGAGCACCATAATGCCCAGCTAATTACTGTATTTTTAGTATAGAAGGGGTTTCGCCATGTTGGCCAGGCTGGTCTTGAGCTCCTGAGCTCAGGTAATCCACCTGCCTTAGTCTCCCAAAGTGCTGGGATTACAGGTGTGAGCCACTGTGCCCGGCCCCATTTCCTTTCTTTTCTTTTCTTTTTTAAAGACAGGGTCTCACTCTGTCACCCAGGCTGGAGTGCAGTGGTGTAATCATAGCTCACTTAAAATCTCTCATTGGGTACAATGGCTCACGTCTGTACCTCAGCACTTTGGGAGCCCATGGTGGGTGGATCACTTGAAGTCAAGAGTTCAAGACCAGCCTGGCCAACATGGTAAAACCCTGTCTCCACTAAAAATACAAAAATTAGCTGGATGTGGTGGCACGCACCTGTAGTCCCAGCTATTGGGAGGCTGAGGCAGGAGAATAATTTGAACCTAGGAGCCAGAGGTTGCAGTGAGCCTAGATCACATCACTGCACTCCAGCATGGGTGACAGAGAGAGACGGTCTCAAAAAAAAAAAAAAAGAAGTTAGCCTGTATCAGCAAGGAAGTAAAGGCTGTAGGAAGCCAATGGTTTGAGGGAATGAATGAGTTCAAAGAGCAAGTTTATGGCCAAGTATGGTGGCTCATGCCTGTAATCCCAGCACTTTGTAATCCCACCTGGAATTCTCTCAAGTGGAATAATAATTTGAGCTCAGGAGCTTGAGGCTGTAGTGAGCTATGATTATGCCACTACACTCCAGCCTGGCTGACAGAGTGAAACCCTGTCTTAAAAAGAGAGTAAGTTTAGAATGAGTCAGACTAAGAACTTGAGGAAAAGGACCTCTTCATTTACAAAAAATCAAGGACATATTTGCAGTGGTCATGATTTGGGTTTCCAGGGACAAGCATTGACTGAACACACCATAGTGAAAAGAGATGCGATTTGCCACACATTTATTGAGAGCCTGTCATGCAGAACAAACACTTCAGGAAGTAAAGGTTGATTACTTCCTCCCCAAGGATGATATGTTTCATGAGTTTCTTGTCTTTAGCTTTATTCTTCATAATGCCAAAGAGATCCACGGGTATGATTTTCCATATGGAGTGGAATGTTCTAGTTTCAACATTTTCTCTTCACTTGTCCTGGAAAAACATCCCCCTACAAAAGAGATTTAGATTAAAGGCAGATGTAATAATATAATAAAGCAAACAAACAAAATCAACAACATGGAGAAAGAGCAGGAGTGCTTTAAACCCAGCTTGAACCAGCAAGCAAGGATGGCATGATCTCCTAGCATTTAAAAATCCTAGGGCAAATGTGGTCTTCTTTGGCTTAGAGTGGGAAGACTTATAAAAAATTCAGCAAGAAGAATTCTTCTTTTTGATAAGTTTCCAGACATAATATCCCACTCTGGAATTTTAGCCCCCTGGATGTTTTTTGTCTACAAGGAAAGATTAGAATCTTGTTGGCTTTGTTCCTCTTTGAATGTCCATCATCTAACATAGTGCCTGACACACTGTAGAACTCAACAGTTATTCTCTTTGCAACCCGCAACTTACAGCTTGGTTTAACAGCCGCAAGCTCCATAGAGGAACCAACATCTCCTGGAGAAGCCTCTGAGGTTAGTGGCTCCTAGCCTAGTTATAGGAGTTATTGTGTACAAGAAGTTCAAAGTTATGTCTTCCTTCCTGGTATTTATGGTTCATTCACAGAATTTCCCATCCAGATGCAACTTACAAGTCAAACATGACTTTTCCCATAGGCAGGATTGCCTGGCGACATAACTGATCTTCCAACTTTATCAAGTTTCTTGGGAACAGAGCTAGAAAGTTAACCCAAGGTCAAATTTGTCCATAGAGAAAGAGTTTCTCTATTAGCTTTTTACTCAAACTTTGTGCCTAAAAAATAAAAGCATAAGATATTTTTCTGTAGATATGGGGTCTTACTTTGTTTCCCAGGCTGGTCTCACACTCCTGACCTTGGGCTGGGGGTGGTGGTTCACATCTGTAACCTCAACACTTTGGGAGGCTGAGATGGGTGGATCACCTGAGGTTGGGAGTTTGAGACCAGCCTGACCAACATGGAGAAACACCGTCTCTGCTAAAAATACAAAAATTAGCCGGGCATGGTGGTGCATGCCTGTAATCCCAGCTTCTCAGGAGGCTGAGGCAGGAGAATTGCTTGAACCCGGGAGGTGGAGGTTTCAGTGAGCCGAGATCGTGCCATTGCACTCTAGCCTGGGCAACAAGAGTGAAACTCCACCTCAAAACAAAACAAAAAACAAAACAAAACAAAACAAAAAACTCCTGACCTCAGGTGATCCTCCTACCTTGGTCCCCAGAAAGTGCTAGGATTATAGGCATGAGCCACCACGCTCAGCCAAAGCTAATGTATTTCTTAAAGAGAGATTAATAGGAGGGATAACATGGGGAGAAATGCCAGCTATAGTATGCACCTAAAGTAAAATAAATAAATTAAAAAAATATATATTTATATGTGTATGTGTATGTGTGTATATATGTGTATATATATACACAATATATATGTGTGTATATGTATATATACTCACATATATATATGTTTTTTTTTTTTTTTTTTTTTTTTGAGACAGGGCTTTGCTCTGTCGCCCAGGCTGGAGTGCAGTGGCATAATCTTGGCTCATTGCAACTTCTGCCTCCTGGGCTCAAGCAATCCTCCTGCCTCAGGCTCTCAAATAACTGAAACTACAGGCATGCACCACCACACCTGCTTAATTCTTTAATGTTTTTGTAGAGACACGGTCTCACGATATTGCCCAGGTTATATTTGATATTTTCCCCTTCCAAAGATATACTCATATTATTCAATTTCCAAAATGTTAAGTGATGAAGATGATTTCCTTATTTTATTGTGGAGAACCAGTAACTGGCATGCTGGCAGCTTTGGGAATTATTCTGGATTACCTGGGAAACCTTTCATAGGTCACAGTCAACAGTCTGCACCTATAATAATTTTAATCTTGTTGAGAATAATTAACCATTTTTTTTGAGACAGAATCTCGCTCTGTCACCCAGGCTGGAGTGCAGTGGCGTGATCTCGGCTCTCTACAACCTCCACCTCCCAGGTTCAAGTGATTCTCCTGCCTCAGCCTCCTGAGTAGCTGGAATTACAAGCGCCTGCCACCATGCACATCTAATTTGTGTATTTTTAGTACGGATGGGATTTTGCCATGATGGCCAGGCTGGTCTTGAACTCCTGAACTCAGGTGATCAACCTGCCTCAGCCTCCCAAAGTGCTGCAATTACAGGCGTGAGCCACTGAGCCCGGCCATATTAATAAATTTTTGGGGGTGATCACCTAACATGCCCTAAAACTTTCCCTGGTCCCATTTTCCTTTTGGTGTTAGAAATATTTAGAATTAATTCACCTCCTTAACTCTAATAAGGAATAGATGATTCTTCAGTGACCTCAATATTTCCACTGCTGAGGAAAATAACATATTATCTCAAGAAATGTTAAAGATGATTTATCAACAGTTTCTCCACTTAGCTTAGTGTAAAAACATATTCTTTTTTTTTTTTAGATGGAGCTTTACTCTTGTCACCTAGGCTGATGTGCATTGGTGTGACCTTGGCCTCCGCCTCCCGAGTTCAAGTGATTCTCCCGCCACAGCCTACTGAGTAGCTGAGATTACAGGTGCCCGTCACCACACCCAGCTAATTTTTGTATTTTTAGTAGAAACGGGGTTTTGCCATGTTGGCCAGGCTGGTCTGGAACTCCTGACCTCAGGAGATCCACCTGCCTCAGCCTCCCAAAGTGCTGGGATTACAGGTGTGAGCCACCACACCTGGTGTAAAAATGTATTCTAAGACCTTTTGGTGAGCGGATGTGGTGGCTGTGCACATGAGAGGCATGAAAACAAATGAGATAGGAAGAGTTTTTGTGGATTTAGAGCTTAGGAGCCCATCTTGCCCACCCAGAAATATATCTTTTCATTTTATTTATTTATTTTTTTAATTAAGAAAAAAGAGATGGGATCTGGCGAGGTGGCTCATGCCTGTAATCCCAGCACTTTGGGAGGCCAAGGTGGGTAGATCACTTGAGGTCAGGAGTTCAAGACCAGCGGGGCAACATGGTGAAACCCCATCTCTACTAAAAACACAAAAAATTTAGCCAGATGTGGTGGTGGGTGCCTGTAATCCCAGCTAATGGGGAGGCTGAGGCAGGAGAATTGCTTGAACCCAGGAGGTGTAGGTCGCAGTAAGCCGAGATTGTGCCACTGCACTCCAGCCTGGGCGATAGAGTGAGACTCCATCTCAAAAAAAAAAAAAGAAAAAAGAAAAAAGAAAAGACAGGGTCTCACTATGTTGCCCAAGCTGGTCTCAAACTCCTGGACTCAAGTGATCCTCCCTCCTTGGCGTCTCAAAGTGTTGGGATTACAGGTGTGAGCCACCACGCCCAGCCTCTTTTTAGACGTCTATTCTGTCATTTATTCAAAGAGCCAAATACGGAACAAATATGGAAGTGTAATGTCTCATAGTGCTGACAGCTCATTCTGTGGTGCACTGAGCCTGAGTTAGTACCATGGAAGAAGAGAATACCAGCAACCAGATTCCAGAAGTATCGTCTTTCTAACAGGGCCATTTCTACCTGCAGGAATGTCCTATGATTCCCTGCACTCCTCCTCTGTAATTATGCAGAGCAGCTGGGGTAGAATCATTCCCCTGGAGCCTTTTCCATGGTGCACCCCAACTCTGTGGGGCTCACATCCACATTTCTGTGGACAGTGGGGATTTGGGGGAAGATGCTCACTCCACTATGCCTATGCTTGTAAATTTCCAAGCATATGGGAGTCTATGTTAGGTTGCGTTGGTTCTGGTGATATATTTCACCCAAACATTTTTGCGAAATGAGAATACAAATAAAAACCAGCTCACGTGCTGTTAGTGAGCAGCGATGCGTCACTGAGGAACAATATAACAAAAATGAGGAACTCGCCAGGTTATCAGGAAAAGGACTCTTCCTCATACCCTCCAGGAAGGGGAGTTTGTACTAAGAATAGCTCCTCAAAGCTACCCTATGGTTCCCAGGCTGGTATCAAACTCCTGGACTCAAGCAATCCTCCCATCTCAGTTTCCCAAGTAGCTGGGGCTACAGGCATGCACCACGACACCTGGCTTCCTTTTTTTTTTTTTTTTTTTTTTTTT
>PVKP010021745.1:0-38692 GCA_004027715.1 Plecturocebus donacophilus
GGCTGAGTTAGAATCCAAGCCTGGGTTTGCCTGACCATGCCCATGTGACCATTTCAGTATGCCATACTTCTGTGATAACTCTGACACAGAACTTTGTTTCACAAGTCATGGTCCACATGGGTCCAGGTGGTCCACAGGCTATCTTATATCATTAATGAAAATAATATAACAATGTCTATTCTTTTGTACCTATCAAGGATTCAAAATTTATGTTTTTAATACAAATCCAGACATAACTTCATTGGCATCTCTTCAAAAGTAGGGCTTTCCCAAATTCTAGGGAGACTTGTTTGGATTTTCTGCAGAAAGGCAGAAGCAGATGGTGTAGGTTGTCCATGAACTGTTTGCCCCATCAAAGGAGCCAATGGGCTGAAAATATTTTAGAGCAACTTACTCAAATGTATTTTAAAAGATAGGGGCAAATGTAATACCAAAACAACATGATTTGATACACCTGGACATGCCCTAAAGTATGATTTTTGGTTGTGGCATTGTTTTGGAAAGGAAGCAGTAATTATTTACCAATTAACTCCTAGGTTTGCTGCAATATCTTCTTTCATTATAATTTTTGTCTATCGATATTTAAAAGATTAAAAATAAATAAAACATGTACCTTAAGTTCTAACTGTAAGTGATTATGAAGCTTCTTTTGGGGTGGTGGAAATGTTTTAGAGTTGGATTGTAGTGATAACTGAACAAAATAAATTAACTAAAACTCATGAAATTATGTATTTAAAATGGTCAAATATATGGTATATAAATTATACCCACATCAATCTGTATTTAAAAAAATGGATTGAATGTAAAGACTAAAATCCAAATTATGCAGAATACACAGAATACAGAGTAAAAAACAAAAGGTACAATTTCAAATTACTGAATAAATATTCTAAATGAGAGCCTTAAAGAGAATAAAAAAGAAATTTTTCTATATAATACTATGCTACACAGAGATTGGTCATTTAAAAATTTCTTTTCATTGCAGTGATAATCTAAATAGTAGTAGCTAAGAGTTATTGATCATAGTAGCATATACCTGGTACTGTTCTAAGTGCTTTACAGGTATTATCTTAATTTATATTTGCCAATATCTTATGAAGTAAACACTATTAATAGCATATTCATTTTACAGAAGAGATAACTAAAGCAAAGATATTAAGTACCTTCCCAGTTTACACGACCAGAAAGTTTTGAAGCCAGAATTGATAATCTAGGTAGTTTGATTTCAGGAGTCTTGCTCTTAACATTTCTAATAAGCTAATTAAATTCTACCTAGTTTTGAGACTTAGCTCATGTACTGCTACCTCTGTGAAGTCATCTTCCAGGTACCCCTTTTCTAACTCTTTCACATTAATACTCTATACTCAGTTTTGCTTTTCCCCTGTTTCATGTATTTGTTTGTCATCTTCCCAGCTGGACTCACTGAAGACAAAGAAATATCAAAAAATAGAATGTAAATACGTCATTCTTTTGTATCCTCCACAATGTTTAGCTCATGATCCAACACGTAGCACATGCTTAGTAAATACATGTTTATTAACTGATTCTCTAGGAAACGTTATTATCATGAACACATATGCTACACATATATGAACATTAGAGACTTGAGGCAGTTTTATAAAATTCCTCATACCAAAAGCTCAGCAGCTGAAGGATGAAAAATTTTAGAGTGCCAACATTAGTAATGACATTGATTAAACTCATTAGATAATTACTCTTCTATACTCTGCCTGAGTAGACCTACTGAGAAGAAGGTACTTCTAGCATCAATATAAAATATGTATTATGTTCACTTCCTGCAGAATAATATATGGTGAAAAATTTAATATCCCACTGTTCTGGGTCCAAATGAGATGGTTTCATAACTGAAACAGCCTTCTAGGGCTGTCATGGTGGTGCTTTTTACCTGAGAAACTAAGATAAACATGACTGGTGCAAAAATCATCAGTAAAATGAAACAAAAAGTGTTACAATGAGGTTGCACTGTACAAAGTTCTGTGTAAAAAATTTAAAAATGTAAACATTGTCCCTGCTCTTTGGAAGTTCTTTTTTTCAGACTATTTAATAACAAATGTTTCCTAAAATGGATGGAAAAGATACAAATTAAATTGTTAGCAACAGCTACTTCTGAGGCATGGATTGGATATGGATGGGCATGTCTAATGGACCTGTCATTTTTGCCTATGCTCATGTATTGTTTAAATTTTATAATAAGAATGTGTTCACAAATTACTTGTGTAACTTTTTAAAAAATTAAACAAATTAGTTAAAAAGAAACTTTCTAGCTTTGCATTTTTTTTTTTTTTTTTTTTTTGAGATGAAGTCTTGCTCTATCTCCCAGGCTGGAGTGCAGTGACGTGATCTTGGCTCACTGCAACCTCCGCCTCCTGGGTTCAAGCGATTCTCCTGCCTCAGCCTCCCGAGTAGCTGGGACTACAGGTGTGTGCCACCACACCTGGCTAAGTTTTGTATTTTTAGTAGAGTCAGGGTTTCACCATATTGGTCAGGCTGGTCTTGAAATCCTGACGTCATGATCCGCCCACCTTGGCCTTCCAAAGTGCTAAGATTACAGGCATGAACCACCACACCTGGCTGCTTTGTGATTTTTTTTTTAATTGGCAGATTTCATGGAAAAGGAGTAGGTACAAATTATTGCTAGGAATAAGTAAAGGTAAACTCAACTTCCCCACCAAACTCATTCTCCTTCTCTCTATCTTGTCTCCTTCCCTCTCTCTCTTGCGCTCTCTCTCTCTCTGTCTCTCTCTCTCTCTCTCACACACACACTTTCTTAATTAAACAAACTTCCCTCTTCTAAGTCGTTTCCCTCAGATTATCCACACTTTAAAAAATAACAAGTAAAAAATATATTTTTGAGCTTGCCAAATGGCATTTAAATCATTTAGAATGTGATGACAAAAAGCAGTCAGAAAAGAAATCGGAAATGTTTTCAAATAAAAATTTAGGAGACACACTTTCTAGTTATGTTACCTGACCTTAAGAAAAGGTAAAGGAATACATACTATCAGAGTATCCAAGATGTCAAGTTCCTATTGTTTTTATTTTTGACATATTTGTTTATATTGATTGGTCTTTTTTGCTTGAATTATTTTTAGACAGGTAGGATCTGCCATTTTTTAGTCTGATTAGTACTTTTTACGTGGTTTTGTGTAAAGTCTTCACTTAAAGTATAGTTGGGCACAAAGCCAACTTGTGGCTGCAAGTTGATTATTTTCAGTTGATCTTTCCAAGAAATGTGATGTGGCCAGAAATAAAAAGAAAAAAAAACACCATTCTTATTGCAGCAAATCTACAGGATTCTCATTTCTCTTTTTAAAAATAAGATAATGAGCAACTCTGTCTAATTTGCTTTCAGAAAATGAAGGAGTTAAAACACATACATTTCTCTCCCTTCTCCTCCTCATTTTATTTATGTCCTGTTCATGAAAGATATCATGACATATTGTAGGCTTTTCTTGTCAAGCTCTTGGATATGATCTTTAATCATGTTTAATAAAATCATCAGGGCCCCTAGCTTAGAAAACGTACTCTATATATTTAGTTTGCATAAATGTAAACTAATATGGTGCCAGGAATTCCAATCACAGAGTAGTGGTGTAAAATAATAGAATAGACTATAAGATCTATAGCAGATCTACTATAGCAGATCTACTATAGCAGGCTATAGTAGATCATCATAGCCTACATCAATCATTCAGTAGACTTCGAAACCAATCAACATAATGACATCCTTTATTATGAAAGTCAGGAATGCAACTAAGACTCCCTAGACTTTGCCAGAGGGAGAAAAAGAGCAGGCACACTCATCTCTGCATACCAGAAGAATGACTACCATGGCACATCTCACATAGCACATCTTTGCTTGCAGTATACTATGATCTTACAGCTATTGTCTGACCTGAAAAAAGAATAAAATCCAAAATAAAACAAAAACAGGAACAATAACAATGAATAAACCTATGTCCCCAACCAGAGCTGTCCTTTTCTCCAGAATACCCATTCCTCATCCCAGTGCCGCCCATAAATTTAGAATAAAAAGCACATACATATGTCTCTCCTAAAGGCATTGGTAATAGTTCAAATAAAGCACACACTCTAAACAATTATCTACCAGATTACATGCCTTTTAAGGACTCTACTGCTTTGTCTCTCAGGTCTCATAAAACTAGAATAATGGGATGGATGGATGGATGGATGGATGGACAGATTTAACTTTTTCTAACCTTTTTCTTTGTTTCCTTTTACTTTTTTTCTTTCTTTCTCTTTCATCTAGCAAGTAATTATTGAGTACTTACTATGTATAAAGTACTGGCTAAGTATGAGATGTGAAACACAATTTATGGAAGTTTCCAGACTGGCTTATCTATAATTATGGTAGAATGTGATAAGTACCAGGGTATGTGAAGTATGGAATAAACATAAAAATTATACTTATCTGATCCACCTCCCCCCTGAAAAAAAAAACAAGAAAATAAGGCTTAAATTTTGAAAATGTATATGAGCTGGTCTATAGATTATTGTATGATAAAAAATGCTTTTTGGCTGAATGCTTGTATTTAGCTACAGAGTGGAGAATGAATTTGGGGAGGGCAAAACTGTAATAAAGATGACCTGTTAATAGATTATTGTAGTCGTCCAAATAAGAAATAATGGCAATTTGATCTAAGGCGGTGGCAATGGGTGTGAAAAGAAATCAATAAAAACTTACTAAGAAGATAGAATCAGTTTGATTCAGCAGCTGATTAGATAAGAAGGAAGACTCAACAATGACACTCAGATTTTGAGTTGGGCAGTTGGAGACGTGGTGGTGTTGCCATTTGTTGAGAGATGAAACACAGAGCAGATCTGAAGGTGGGGATAGTGATGAGTTCAGCTATGGATGTGTTATACTAGAAATGGCTGAGGAACATCCAGCTACAAATATTCAGTAAGCAGCTAGATATTTCATCTGGAACATAGGAGAAATATCTGGGATAGTGATAGAAATCTGAGAATCATCAGCAGAGATAGTTATTAGGATCATGAGAGTATGTGAGATAATCTAGGGTGCATTACAAAAAGACCCAGGACACCAACATGGACCCAACTAAACTAGCCCTTTTACAGGGAGTGGTACATCCACAAAACTTGTTTTCTCCTCTGAATATTGATTGGGTTATTTATCTATTCATTCAATGAGTGTTTATTAGGCACATACTAATGAGTGTTTATCAGGCCATGCATAGACAAGTGTAAAAAATATACATGCTGTCACAAGGATAGAAGAAGAAAATAAAACCAAGAACTATAGTGAAGGTGCCCATTTGACTTCAGCAAAAGCCCCATATAACCCTTTCATAGTAAAATCCAATGTTGCAAACCAAGTTTTCTAATCAAAATCAGCAAAGAAAGGGAAAACACAAAATGCTTTAAATCACATTGCTTTCAGTGAAGTATAGAGATTCCATGCTGCAATTATTTGTAAAAGACAAAATTTGACCCAGGCCTTTTATTGGAATAAGTAGAGAAAGAGAAAATAAAACCTCACTCTTCTGTGGCCTTGTCTCATTGCATCCATCAGGTAGGCATTAGAAGGTGTTTGAAGAACTTGTCCACACTGATAGAGCACTATTCCTCAAAAACTTCCCTGGAACTATCCTAAGCTATGATGATGATAGTGATAATTTATCCCTAAATGGATGACTCAGAATCACTAGATTAATCAGGTCTAAAAACTCCTTCATAATAAGCTAAACTTTGGAAGAATTTTGTTTGCCTTTATTAATAAGGATGTGCCCTGCCAGAGCTAAAAGACAAGAGAACTACCAGAAAGTATTGTCAGCAATATTAATTACATCATTTACTACTGTATATCTGTATATACTGTGTATCTACTGTGTAACATATAAATGGTTATATATTAATAACCATTTATTAACATAAATATTACCTTATAGATTAATTATAAAGCATTCTGCTATAATATGTAAGAAATAAAAAGATTACAAGGTTAGTCATGTGTGCAAATGTAATAACACTTGACCATTTCCTTATAAATATTAGTGATTCAAAGGAAATCAAGGAGAGATTACTACAAGTCAATAATTAAAATTGGCAATAGAAATATAAGCAGAATATTCTTAATAACCCTTTTAAAAGTAATAGCAAAAACTGGGATTACATTTGCACCAAGCTAATAAAAGAAGTGTAAATAGGTCCTTAGCTTAATGAAAATTACACATTGTTAATTTGGAAATTTTAGTGCAAGAATTTGAGATTTCTTTTTGTTTTGCTCCTTAACTTTTTCATGGAATGATTTCTGTCCTTAATAGGTTGGAACATACGGAATAGGCAAAGTTCTACAACGAAGTCTCTATAAAAATATAGTATAGGAACTTGTAAGAGGAGGAAAAAAGCTCCTGAAGGAGGTTGCAACTTCATTAGGTAGTGCTCTGAAGAGCTGGATCATGACTGTCAGGCATACCCAGCATCTGAGTGTGTAGTTTAGGTTAGGTTTTGCATAACTTGGTATAGCTAGCATGCTTTATGGGATGACCTCTTCATGTTCCACTTATAGCAGTACCATATCCAGGCCCTAAAATTTAATTGAGTTATTCTGTCCTATGAGATCTACTCTTTCAGTATATTGTTTCAAGCTTCACATGGATCCTTGTTCGAGTTTGAGTTCTGTCACTTAAAACTGTGTAACCTTGTAAAATTAATTTAACCTGATTTATTCTCAGTTTCCTTATCTGTAAAATGCAAATAATTACGTTACCTACCTCATATAATTGTTTTGAGGATTGAATGAGACACTGTGTTTCAAGGTCATAGCACAGAGCCTGAAGTATAGTAAGCAATCAATGCTTGTCAGCTTTTATATCATCCTAATCTCTGTGATCTCTGTCATTTTTGTTTTTAGGGACCAAAGATTCATAAGAGTCAGCACAGCTTCAACCAGTAACTTTTCTCTACAAAATAGAGGCTCCATCTGAAACAAAGTAAGATCCTATAAAATGTAAGGACTAAAATCAAGCAACTTAGCACAGAAAATGAAGCAGTAGGTAAACCGGCTGATGCTTTCTGATGCCTATACCTGGGCTTACATTAAAATGTTATAATTAGACACATCGCCAACATTCCCAGCTGTTACCACCATTCAGTATTTTCAGATATTCACAACAAATATCTTTGGCAGTTAGGCCAGGTTTATATTTCAATCCCATGGTCAGTGTGAGAGAATCTAATGAAGACCCCAAATCTTTAAATAAAAAATGTGTTAGGGCCTTTTGTAATCAGTTTTTGATATTTTGGGAAGAAATGAGGAGAAATGATCCTGGGAAAAAGGTAATAGCTCATAGCTCAGGTATCCTAAATGTCACAACATAAATTTTAATGGGATGACAGGAGTGTCACCTGGAATTCTCATGATCACAGAAAATAACAGTAATTAATTGTTTCACAATGCTTGATGTAGACACACCCTTAATGTCCTTGTTTTCTCCACCGCATCTTATTTCCTAATGAGGTCTAGGCAGGAAGCTCTAGATTTGGAGGTCTATTGCTTTGTGGTTGAGAATATTTGAAATCTATCTGCAGAAAATTATGACACAGATAACTTTTGTTTTAAAATTTGTAGCCTTCTCATTTCCTTTTGTAAAACTTTTTTCCTCCGGTAGCCCATATCTTTTTGCAGCCTTTTCACTGTTTTGTTTTTTCTTCTGAATTCTGTGTTTTCTTCCCAAGGTATCTCTCAGCTCTGAACCTCTTACCTTCTTTCCGTCAAAGAAATCCTCATCCTTTTCTTTCTCTTATTCCTCTAGACGTTAGTAAATGAGAAAATCAATCACCACTTATTATTAATGGCTACTAATGAAATGATTTTCTAATACTAATCTGTGGCATCAATCACCTGAATGGTGTGGCAAATATGTAGATTCCAGGGCCTCAGAGCAGACATACTGAATCAGAAGCTCTTAGAGTAAGGTCTGCAAGTCCGTACTACAAACAGATTTCCCAGATGTTTCAAATGTGTAGCCCTGTTTGAGAACCACTGTGAATATATTGAGGAAATAATGACTTGTGACAAGAGAGTTCCAGAGAAAGTAATGCTATAAACCAAAAGAGCAGTTCTTAGGTGGTGGCAAACTACCAGAGAGGCGATATTGTCAGTGAGAATGTCTCTGAAATAAAATTCCTTGAGTCATTCACACTTTCTATTATTATAGATGGTGTCTGAGTATTCATCAGCCTTTTTGAGCTAATAGAACATTTACTCTCACCATTCCTGAACCTTCCTGTTCACTTAAGGTTAAGAGACACTTAAACCTCTGCTTTCTCCCTACCATTTTCCTAATGATGTAGCTACTGACACATTTCATATTTGTCCTCTGCAACCCTTTAGTTCTGCCAGAGACCTCACCACATAAAACTAAAGAATCCTTTATACTCATAGTATAGCTCTCACACATGGCTATTATAAAATTAGAATTATTTTGCTTCCCCAAGTCCCTATTCTAGTGCTACAATTACTATGCAATAAAATATATTATGATAATTCTGACAGAGAAATAGGTTGAAATAAGTTGAAATAGGGTAGACTACTCAACCAGCGGGTCAGTGATGGAACACAGAAAATATTGGAATCCCTTCTGTCTAGTATTCAATCCATATTACATAGTTTTTCACATCAATCAAATTTCTCAGCTTCAATCAAGAGGGTGTTAGGTGTTATATTTCAGTACTTATAAGGATAAATTCACAATTTAAACCTGTATTAGTTGTGTTGGATTAATTGATATTACTTTTCATTTGGGTGCCCTTTGAAAGTACTTAATTCAATACAGTTTTATAATAATATACTGAATATTTATCTCAATTTGCAGATTTTTCAAGTTACTGTGGTTTCTATTAGTTTGTGAGTATTAATATTATGATTTCTTTTTCTAATTATTTTACTTCTTCACCTATTATAACTTCACATAGTATCATTTTCCATTTGGGTAACCCCTGTGAATTAATTAATATTAATTAATCCAACACAACTTAAATTATGAGTTTATCCTTATAAGTATTGAAATATAACACAACACCCTCTTGATCGAAGCTGAGAAATTTGATTGAATCTTAAAAACTATGTAGTATGGGTTGAATACCAGGTAGATGAAACACTGGGAGGTAAAAAGGTTTGAATCTCGTAACATTTAAAATTGCCCTAATTCCATGCCTTTCATAATTGCCAAAAATTTGATTACAGATGAGGGTAAACAATGTAATAATTTTTCTTTTCCTCAGGGCAATGCAAATTTCAATTACCAGGCTTAGTGAACATTTTAAATATCTTGAGGAAAGTACTTAATTCAATGCAGTTTTATAATAATCTACTGAATATTTATCTCAATTTGCAGATTTTTCAAGTTACTGTGGTTTCCATTAGCTTGTGAATGTTATTCCTTTTTCAATTCTTTTACTTCTTCACATGTTATAACTTCTAGACTGTTTAACAAAACTTATATGAAGAAAGAAGGCCACTTCTGATTATAGAGTTTGTTTTAAATAACATTGCTATTGACTCAGAATCTGTTCATATATTGAGTTCTTTCAAAGCCATGTTATTTTTTTTTTATTTTTTTTAAATTTTACTTTAGGTTCTGGGGTACATGTGCAGGTGATGCAGAGTTGTTGCTTAGGTGCATACATAACCAGGTGGTTTGCTGCCTCTATTCCCCCTTTTACTATATCCAGCATTTCTCCCCATGTTATCCCTCCCCACACCCCTCTGTCCCTCCCGTAGCCTCCCCCAGCTGCCCCCAGTGTGTGATGCTCCCCTCTCTGTGTCCATGTGTTTTCATTGTTCAACACCCGCCTATGAGTGAGAACATGTGGTGTTTGGTTTTCTGTTCTTGTGGCAGTTTGCTGAAAATGATGGTTTCCAGATTCATCATTATTTTTAAAACTATAACAGAAAATTAATCTCAATGAGAGAAATAAGACTCAGAACATAAAGTATTAGCCTTAATGTGCAAATTTTTCAATGAGTGTAACATGTATACCCTGACTGTCTTTTGTATTTTGTGGTTCCTATTGTGCCGTTAATCATGTAAACAGAAGTGTAAAATGTTGTAATTATAATAAAGTTGTCAAGTGTTGAGTCATTGTATCTGCAATTTTTTAATGACTTACACTGCTTTTGAAGGGAATATTTTTAGTATTCAATAGTAATAAGCTTCTGAAGGCTTGAAACAACTTTTTTAAAGAATGAAGACTTGGGACAAATTACATTAAATAATTTGTTTCATTATGGTAACCTTTAGATTATCTATATGTATCCAATAACATCATGTTATATACCTTAAATAAACATGGTAAAATTTATTTTTTAAAAATAATATCAAAATAATGTCAAATGTAGGCTAAGCTAGTAAGTTGCCATAGTAGTAAACATAAGTATTAATAACTGTAAAGTGAGACTGGGAAAAAGTCTGCATTCACAGTGAAGTAGAGGTTCATCAAGGAATTGGAAGATCCAACTATTTCTCAGCACCCTGTCTCCACTCAAAGCACAAAAACCGTAGGATGAAACTCAGCTTATTTTTCTGAATAAAAATTAATTTCCCCAAATCTCATATTTTGCCTCAGATCAAGTGAATATATTCTTCTGTATTTCTCTGGTCTCCCAATAATGCCATCATGATGTCATGACTAATAAAACTCCAGTTAAGTTAAAAGGATATTTTCCTCCTCACTTTGTCCACAGATTTTCTCTTCTGTTTTTTAGCTTATTTCTTGCAAAACAGTCATAACTTTTATATCATCATGGTTTATCAGCTGTCTAGTCAACCATTACAGCTCATTCTATTGGAAAAAGAAGAAAAAGCAAACAAGAAAGCAAAGTCTGAGCTTTTTGCAAAATTATATTTTTCAATACCTCTCAATAAAATATTCAACACCCATCAGGTATGATCAAAAGAAATTATCCTCAGACTATGTCTATTGTATTTTGTTTACTAAGTCTATTACACACACACACACACACACACACACACACACACACACCACTCCCCACAACGATTTTCATACTATTACATAGCCCAGTGGAAATGAAAAGGGAAGAATCTTTTAGTCCATATTCTGAAACTGATAAAAATTAAAGGTCGATAGAATTGGTTTAATTTACATTAGAAGTTCACTTATTCATGTTACAAGTAACTCCAGAACTTAATACATTTTGGGAGCGATCAAAGAGTTAGCCATAAGTATATAAGCTGCTGCTTTTCCCGCCATTCTCAAACTAAACAAACCAAAGCCTGTTGCTGACAATGCAGAGTATGAATGCAGCCTGTCTCCACTCCTATTTTCCCTTCTTTATTTTCTCATAGTGCTCTCTTCTACCTCCTTGTTCTGCAATCTGGAGTGGGCCTAAGTGCTCTCAATGAATAGTTCCTTTGCGGAGCCCTTGTTAATGCTCTGTTTCATATCTTCAAGCAGGAAAGAAAAGCATAATGTTAAATATCAGAAACCCCAAATTTGTAGCCCAGTGTTTGATTTTTAAAAATTTATTCTTCATTTGTCTGTAGACCTTAATCTTTCTCTGCTATAACTGGATGTTTTTAGATAATCACAATGGTTTCCTCAGACTCTAACATTCCATGATTTGCAAGTGTTTTCTTCACTTGCTTACTGTGGTTTAATTTCCAGTGTTCTCTTTTCTCTCTCTTTTTCTTTGTTAATGGCTAGGTTAAACAATGGGATATCAAGAATTGAAAGTTTACTTCTAGCGTGAGCAGGACTTACATTCTGAATAAATGAATTTGCAAAACAGACAACTGCTGTGCAGAGTAAAATAATATTATCATCTCAGTAAATGATGACCTTCAATTCATAGAGTATCTTGATTAACTAGCTCACAAAACCAATACACACACCCACAAACACATTCTCAATTATGAATCACAATAGCCAACGAATGTAGTTAGAAAAAATATCTTAGGATACAAATTAACAAATACTTGAGACCTGTATTATAGGAGACTAGCCCTGGACAACTCTCATCTAATCTACTTTTTACTTCTTGTTGGAAGGAAATTGTGGTTTTATTAGTCATGCTCAAAATAAATGGATGGAAGAAGATTTGCCAAGCAAATGGGGGGAAAGAAAAAACAGGGGCTGCAATCCTAGTCTTTGATAAAAACGATCTTCAAACTAACAAAGACCAAAAGAGATAAAGAAGGGCATTACACAATGGTAAAAGGATCAATCCAACAAAAAGAGCTTACTACCCTAAATATATATGCACCCAATACAGGAGCACCCAGATGCATGAAGCAAGTTCTTCACTACCTACAAAGAGACTTAGACTTTCACACAATAATAATGGGAGACTTTAACACTCCACTGTCAATATTAGACATACCAACAAGATAGAAAATCAAGAAAATCTAGGACTTTATTATTTGGCCATCTGCAGAATAATTTTACCAATCTTTGGTCTAGGGTGATGATTAAGAATATTTACAAGGGGGAGTCTTGCAAAGATGGATGACTAGATTTGCTGGTTTATGTGCATAGAGTTGTTTGTAGTAATCTCTGATGGTGGTTTGTATTTCTGTGGAATTGGTGGTGATATCCCCTTTATCATTTTTTATTTCATCTATTAGATTCTTCTCCTTTTTTTATTAGTCTGGCTAGTGGACTATTTTGTTGATTTTTTTTAAAAAAACAGCTCTTGGTTTTATTGATTTTTTTGAAGTTTTTTTTTGTGTTTCTCTATCTCCTTCAGTTCTGCTCTAATCTTAGTTACTGATCTTAGTCTTCTGCTAGCTTTTGAGTATTTTTTATCTTGCTCTTCTAACTCTTTCAATTTTGATGATAGGGTGTTGATTTCAGGTCTTTCCTCTCTTCTCATGTGGGCATTTATTGCTATAAATTTCTTTCTAGACTGCTTTAAATGTGTCCCAGAGATTCTGGTACGTCGTGTCTTCATTCTTATTGATTTCAAAGAACATCTTTATGTATGCCTTCATTTCATTGTTTATCCAGTCAACATTTAGGAACACAATGTTCAGTTTCCATGTAGTTGTGTGGTTTTGAGTGAGTATCTTAATCCTGAGCTCTAATTTGATTGCACTGTGGTCTGATAGACTGTTCATTATTATTTCCATTCTTTTGCATTCACTGAGGAGTGATTTACTTCCAATTTTGTAGTCAATTTTAGAGTAAGTGCGATGTGTTGCTGAGAAGAATGTATATCTATCAAACGTAGATTAGGTCTTTTCACATAATCCCATATATCTTGGAGGCTTTGTTCATTTCTTTTTACTCTTTTTTCACTAGTCCTGCCTTCTCATTTTATTTCATTCAGTTGATCTTCAATGTCTAACATTCTTTCTTCTGCTTGGTCGATTAGGCTATTGAAACTTGTATATGCTTTGTGAAGTTCTTGTGCTGTTTTTCATCTCCATCAGGTCGTTTATGTTCTTCTCTAAGCTGTTTATTCTAGATAGCATTTTGTCGAACCTTTTTTCAACGTTCTTAGTTTCTTTGCATTGGGTTAGAACATGTTCCTTTAGCTCAGAGAAGTTTGTTATTATCCACCTTCTGAAGTCTGCTTCTGTCAATTCATCAAACTCATTCTCTATCCTTTTTTGTTTCCTTGCTGGTGAGGAGTTGTGATCCCTTGGAAGAGGAGAGGCATTCTGGTCTTTGATGGTTTCATTCTTTTTGCACTGGTTTCTTCCAATATTCGTGGATTTATCTAGCTTTGATCTCAGGGAGTCACTTGCTTGTTGATGCAGTCTGTCTCCTGTCTGCCTGTAGAGGTGCTGCTGGGCTGCCACGGACTCAGTCAGGCTGCTTAGTAGGCTTCCTGTGTCTTTTGTTTACACAGGGAGATTAGGCCCGCCTCTGTAATGGCAGATGCCCTTCCTTCCATGAGCTCCATCTCCCGGGCTGCAAAACTCTCAAGCAAGAGGGCTTCAGTTTGCTGGGTTTTGTGAGGGGAGGGACCCACCTAGCCTGTCACCTGTCTCCCTGCTTTTAGCACCTCCTCTCTCCGGGGGACCAGTAGCTCTGTCCCACAGGCTCTCCAGGCCAGACAATGTGTCTGCCTAGATCTGTTCAGCCGGGGCTGCTTTTCAATTCTGCATCGGGCACTTCTCAGTCTGGTGAAGATCTCCTGGTCTGTGTGTTGCAGAGGCTTTGGGAGTACTGCAGTATCTGGACCAGTGTGCTGGAGGGGGGATTCCCTTGATCTTCCAGTCAGATGCACTTCCCAGGTGGAGTAGTGCCGTGTCCCACCTTGGTTTGTCCTCTTTGCGCTATGCCCACTGTCTGACCCGTCACTTTGAAATGAACCTGGTACCTCACTAGGAGATTTGGAGGTCACTCACCTTCTGTGTCTCTCTCACTGGGAGCTGCACACCGGAGCTGTTTTTATTCAGCCATCTCGGTGGAAGTCCACAAAAGCTATTTTCAAAAATCAATATGTATGAGACAGGGAAATGTGAATACTAACTAGATATTTGAAAAAAATAAGGAATTACTGTTAATTTTTTAGTTGTGATAAAGGTATTTTGGCTATTTTTTAAAGAATTTTTTTACTTTAAAATGCATACTAATATATTTACAGATGAAATGATATGCTGTCTGAGATTTACTTCAAAACAATTCAGGAGGTTAGGTGTGAACTAAGATCGCACCACTGCACTTCAGCCTGGGTGA
This sequence comes from Plecturocebus donacophilus, assembly GCA_004027715.1. Taxonomy (NCBI): domain Eukaryota; kingdom Metazoa; phylum Chordata; class Mammalia; order Primates; family Pitheciidae; genus Plecturocebus; species Plecturocebus donacophilus. Next base: position 14,716 of record PVKP010021745.1, read on the forward strand.
CAGAGAGAGGCTCCACCTCAAAAAAAAATGATAATGGAACTTACACAACATACATCTGTAGAACAAACTTAGGAATGTTTACAAATGTAGAGATTTGAACAAGTGACTATACATTAATATAAATTAGCATACTGCCAAAATGCCCAAGGAGGGTAAGAAAACGAAGATTTAGTTGAAGACAAGGTGGGGCTAATACAGCGTTTTTTGAAGAAGCTGGAAAACTAGGACTAATGAAGAGATGTGTTTCTTTTTCCTTTTGCTAAATACCTTATAACTTGGGTTGTACAGTGTAGATTTAACTTAAATATTTACAATGTCATGTTTTAAGGTCACAACAAGAAAGTAAGTGAGTGGTACCTTTGGTATTTTTGTTTTGTTTTGTTTTGTTTTACTTGTTGATTTAACTGCACATGCTTTAATTTAAGTGTTGTTCGACAGTTGTGTTTAATTGTGGCTTCAGTTGAAACTTAACTAATTTCCCAGGGCAAAAAAATTTGCTCCAGTTACTTGGACTCCATTCTTCCTCACTCATGTCATGGTGCAGACAATTATAAACTTACCCAAAGATATCCCTTGCACAAATTACAAAAAAACAAAAAAGAAAGTTCACCAGAAAGTACTCTTATGTGCTGAAATGAAAATATTCTGGGATATAGCTATAGATATCAGAGGGGAACAGATGCATTTAAGAAATCAAGGTTGGGAAGGATGTCATAGCATCTCTGCCCCTGGGGCTTTTTTTTTCCTTAGAAAGATCCTGGTAAGGGGTTAGTATTAAGGTTAAAAGCTTGAGAAATTCTGGAATAACACCAGATACCAGTAATTTATTTCTTTGACAATTATTAGCTCAGTAGCCATGGCTTAGTGTTTAATTGCTATCTTAAATAATAAGACTCAAAAATCTTATGCAAAACATGAGAGAAAGAATGTTAACGAACATGGAAAACTTTATCAGATGACTGCAAACATGTGCAATTAACTCCAGGGTTCTTTGGGGTTTTGTTTGTTTGTTTTGCTCGGGAAATGAAGGCAGATAAAAGAAGACTAATAATGCAGATATACTCCTTAGGGCAAAGATCTTTGAAAGGTTAAGTCATTCTACTGGAAGGATTAGAGAAATCTTGTAAATGGATTATTTTATATAAGTTTGAAGACATCTTTTACAGTTTTAACGGTTTGAGGAAAGGTGATATTTAAATAAAGTACAAACTCATAGGCAATTTTTGTTATTATTTTCTAATATTTTGAAATATTCTTATCTGATTACCCATCTGTGTTTCCTTTCCTGTTGGTATTATTGAATGGCAAGGCAACTGTCCAATCCATGGTCCTGAATTTTACATGTTTTCAAAGATCCGTTTAGGGTGACCTTTGAGAAACCAGAATTGCAGACTTTACAAATGTTGTCAGGGCAGAAAAGGGAGCAAAAGAAAGACTTACACGGTTAAGCTTCCACTGTTTGCTTCATTTTCTGCCATTCTCTAGGCAGTGTACTTGGCTCTGTGTTCCTCCTGAATCCTTAGTCTGGCAGTTGCTGCTGCTTATAGCAGGGACCACATCTTATTTGTCTTTGTATCTTCAGCACTTTTAGCAGAGCTTTGCCTTCACTAAGTATTCTAGCACTTGTCTTGAGTCCTACTTTTTGTCAGAAATTTTTCTAGGTGCTATGAGATCAAACAAAAGACAAGGCCAACAAAGGCATTATACATGAAACTTAAATTCCAGGTCGAGGGTGGAGCAGGGACAATAAACAAAATAAACAAATACAAAATATCTCTATTAGTGAAAGAATTATAAGAAAAGCAATGCAGGAAGTTGATGTAGAGAAGAGCAGAGGCTTACATTTTTAAGTAGGATAGTTAAGGAAAGGAGAAATTTTAGCATAGACATGAATGAAATTTTAACATTAACTTGACTGAAGTTAGAGATCTGCAGAATTGATGGTGGGGTTACATTATAGGCAGAGAGAACAAGTTCAAAGTCCAAAGGCTCTAAAGCCTAAGGCATGCTTGGTGTGCTCTTGGAATACCAGGGAGCCCAGTGTAGCTGAAGCACAATGGGGACAGGAAAAGAATTGGGTAATATGGCTGAAAAAGTTGAGGTAAAATTACATGAGGACTTTAGGAAGCCAAAAAAGAGGGAAGTTTTTTAAGCAAAGGAGGGAAGGAATCTGATCCGATCTAATATACATGCTGGCCAATTTGTGAGAAGCTGCCTGTGGTAGGAGGGAGTGGGCATGAGTAGAATCTGAGAGATCAATTAGGAGGCCAGCATAAAAGCTAATAGTGTCTTAGACTAAGTGACTGTAGAAAAATTGATGATAAATGGTCTGATTTGAGATACAATTTAAAGGTAGAGCTGACAATTGTCTGTTATCTACTTAGATTTCCAGATACCATATTTTCCAGCTTTCCTCATTATCTCCACCTCTGCTGATCAAACTGTGAACTCATTTTTTGCCTGAGAATGCTTGACTCCTGATATTTTAAACTTTATTATCCCACTTTCTGACTATAATAACCTCCAGTCCTTTCAGTTTTCTTTTTGCCTTCCTTCTGCTTTGCTGATATTCTACGTTATTGTTATCTCTGGTCTTTTGACCCCTACTTGCTTTTCTGTCAGGTTACCAGAATCCCTTTGTCTTTCCTTCATTCATCAGTCAGCCCAGAATGCATCATCCACCATCATCATATACTATCCCTCCACCAGATCAATTCTTCTCTTTTTCTCTCTCTTAAAATTATCTAGAAACTCCCACGCCTTCAGTCTCAGTGAGCTGTCTCACCTGCTACTTCACAAATCACCAAATTAGAATTCCTAAACATATACGTGCATATTTATAAGCTTATCCATATCCATTGCTACGTTTGAGTGTCCCCACAGAAACTCATGTTAGATCCTTAATTCCCAGGACAGCAATGTTGCAAGGTGGAACCTTTAGGAGGTGGGGGCAGATGTTTGGGTCATGGGAGCTGTACCCTTTGAGTGGCTTGGTGCCATTCTTGAGGTAGTGTTTCACTCTCAAGACATTGGATTAGTTCTCAGGGGAAATGGATTAGTGCCTACAAAAGTGGATTGTTATAAAGCAAGGATGTCCCTTGTATTTTCCCTTTTGCATGTGCCTCTTTCCCCTTAGACCTTCTACCATGTTATGATGCATCATGGAAGCTCTCACCAGAAGCCAACCAAATGCAAATGTCATGCTGTTGGATTTTTCAGTCACCAGAATTATGAGCCTAGTAAGTCAGCTTTTTTTTAAAAAAAATAATTACCCAGCCTCAGATATTCTGTCCTATTAAAACAAAAGAGACTAAGGTATTCATACACACTTTCCCTGTTTTCCATCTTCTTGCTCCCTTTTCCTGTTCCTTTCTAAATAATCTCTTTGCATATGCTCTGTACATTATATTCTCCCATCTTTTTAGAGTCCAATCTCCAGCATGTATTGCCTACCTCAAGTTTTCAAAAAATATTTCCCTATTAATCCTTTATCCTCCTTATCTGCCATATAATGTTTCACCTTTCCTATAGCCATTTTGAGGAAAGTGCAGTTTAAATTCACCATTGCCTCTTATTATCCAGTTACACTTCAACCCCCTTTCATTTGACTTCTGTTTTATCACTTCACTGAAACTTATTTTGCTAAGGTCAGAGTGGATTTTCCAAACTGATTGGTCAAATTTTAGTATTTAACTACTAAATAAATACCATACTTTCTTTGTCCATTATATAAGGCCCTTGATAATGTTGTCCTCATGTTCCTAGGTTTGTCTCCTACTTATTTACGTCTACATACCCTGCAATCTAGACACATTCAACTACTTGCAATTCAAGAATGTGCAATTTTTTTTCACCTCAGCACCTTGGTATATGATATTTCTCCTTATTGGAAATCTCTTGTGCACCTGATGAATTTATGTTTCTAGATTAAACTCAAGTGAGACAACTAGATGAAACTTTCTCAGATCTCTCTAGTCAAAGATGAGCACTTCCTCTTATGTACTACCATAACATCTCATAGGTATAGCACAAATTGCATCACTTGCAACTTGTAATGTGAGATCTTGATGTGGGGAAAACAATGGTATAATTATCTTTATATATTTATTTCTATTCACATGTGATGTTTAGTATATATCTCACGAATAAATTAATAATTGTTGTCAATACTGTTATCAGGCACTGTGCTAAGTTCTGGGCAAATCAAAGTAAATGACATGATTCTAGCCTTCAAGGGGCTCCAATCTAATTAAGGTGACAGAGAGAATAAAAAGCAGATATACAAATAATACAGGATAGTCTACAATAAATGTCAAATGGATTAAGAGAACAAGTGCAATGGGATCATGAATGAAAAAGAACTATGAAGATTAAAGTAGTTGTCAGTGCTGGAATGGTCATAGAAAGCTTGACCTTGATTCTAAAAGACTATCAAAATTTTGTTAGAGTGAAGGGGTGGCCATTTTGGGTTGAAGATATGGAATGAGCAAAGATGCTAATACAGGAATGCATGTGTTATGTTCAGGGGAGTGGGAACAGAAACATCTAATAAGAGTGAAATGTTCTGTCACTTTCTCACTGTGCAATCTTTAACTTCCTTCTCAGTAAAATGGGATAATAATGGTAACTATCTCATAACACATAGGAGTTGAAGGAATTGTATGTATTGTTGAGGGAAATATGTATGTACATGTGTATATATAAGCACTAAATAAATGCTTCTTTTTGTTATTATTATTATTAGAGAAGACAGGGAAATGAGGGCACATAGGTTGGAGCTAGATTCTAGATTACTATAAATGCTAAAGTGGGAAATTTTGACTTTATCCCTTGCTTCAAGGGAATTCCTTGAATGCTTTTGGAGCAAGGTAGTGTCTTGTGTAAAATGTTGCTTCATGAAGATTGGTTTGGGAGTGTTGTATTGTATAGATTTATAAGCACAAAGATTTAGGAAGTAATTGGAGGAGTCCATAAGTAAAGTGCTAGGGCTCTTAATATGATGGTTACTATGAATTTGAAAAGGGTAATGAAACACTGCAGAGTCTAAATGGCTTAGTGATTCGATACTGGAGGTAAGTGAAAGAGAAAATTTCGTGGACCTCCAAAATTTTAAGACTGAGTGACTAAGATAATGTAATGATACTGACTATATTGCCAGTTCCAGGAGTGTGGAGTGGTAGGACACTGGATTTGGGAGAAAGAAGACGAATTTGGCTGTTTAAAGTACAATTAACATTCATTGTGTGCATATTTGGACTACATATTGGTTCAAGGATATGACTGATACAGAGACAATAGTGCTACCTCCAAAAAGTTTTCAATCTAATTAGGTAAATAACACTTAATACATAAAACAATAAAAGATGCTAAAAGATGAATACCCAAGCTTTGAGTCCAGAAAACCTGTGAAGAAAGAATATAACATATTGGTGCATTCAAAAGGTATTTCTTATTAGTGGAACTCACTTTTTTCTTCTTTTATCTTTTTTTTTCCATGGATACATAGTAGCTGTATATATTTATGGGGTACATGAGATATTTTGATACAAGAATATAATACATAATAATCACATCAGGGTAAATGGAATATTCATCACCTCTAGTGTTTATAATTTCTCTGTGTTACAAACAATCTAGTTATACTGTTTTAGTAATTTTTAAATGCACAATAAATTATTGTTGACTGTAGCCACCCTGATGTGCTATCAAATACCAGACTGTAGTCATCCTATCTAACTATATTTTTGTGCCCATTAACCATCTCCACTTCCCATTCACACCCCCTCCATTACCTTTCCCAGACTCTGGTAACCATCATCCTACTCTCTATCTCCATGATGTCAACTGCTTTAATTTTTAGCTTCTACAAATGAGTAAGGATATGAGAAGTTTGTTTTTCTTTACCTGGCTTATATTACTTTACATAATGTCCTAAAGTTCCATCTATTTTGTTGTAAATGACAGAATCCGATTCCTTTTAATGGCCGAATAGCATGACATAGTGTATATGAACCACACTTTATCCATTAATCTGTTGATGGACATGATCTTGACTACTGTGAATAACGCGTCAATAAATATGGGAGTGCAGATAATTCTTTGATATACTGGTTTCCTTTCTTTTGGTTATATACCTAGCAGTGAGATTGCTGGATTACATGCTAGCTCTATTTTAGTTATTTAGGGAACCTCCATACTCTTCTCCACAGTGCCTATTTTAATTTACATTCCTACCAACTGTATATGAGGGCTCTGTTTTCTCCACATCCTTATCAGCATTCGTTGTTACCTGTCTTTTGGATAAAAGCCATTTTAGCTTGGGGTTAGGCAATATCTCGTTGTCGTTTTGATTTGCCTTTCTCTGATAATCAGTGATGTTGAGCACCTTTTCATATACTTGTTTACCACTTTTATGTCTTTCTTTGAGAAATGCCTATTCAGATTTACTCATTTTTTGATTGGATTAAGTTTTGTACTTTTCGTCCAAGGGTTTCAGAATACACATTTTTCCTCCTCAGCACATGTATCATTCTCAAGAACAGATAAAATTAGAAATCCATAACAAGGAAAATTTTGAAAACTATACAAGGAAATTAAGCAATATGCTCCTGAATGACCAGTAGGCCAAAGAAGAAATTAGGAAGGAAATTGAAAAATTTATTGAAAAAAATGATAACAGGAACACAATGTACCAAAATCTATAGGATACAACAGAAACAGCAGTAAGAGGAAATTATATAGCTATAACTGCCTACATAAAAAAAAGTGGAAAAAATTCAAATAAACAACCTAACAATGCATCTTTAACAATGAGGAAAGCAAGAGCAAAAATGCCCAGAATATTAGTAGAAGAAAAGAAACAATAAAGATGAGAGCAGAAACAAATGAAACTTTAAAAAAGAAACAAATGAAATTGTAATGAACAAAACAATATGAAAGATCAATGATCTTTTTTGAAAAGATAAAATCTACAAACCTTTAACCAGAAGAAACTACCAAACAAAAGAGAAAAGACCAAAATAAATAAAATCAGAGATAAAAGGGAGTTGTTACAACAGATACCATAGAAATCCAAAGGATTATTAGAGGCAACTATGAGCAATTATATGCAAATACATTTGAAAACCTAGTAGAAAGGGATAAATTCCTAGACACAAATAACCTACCAAGATTGAACCATGAAGAAATCCAAAACCTGACCAGAGCAATAGCAAGTAACATGATCAAAGTCATAATGAAAAATCTCCAAGCAAAGAAAAACCCAGGACTTGGTGATTTAACTACAAAAATTTACCAAACTTTAAAGAAGAATTAATACCAACCCCATTGAAACTATTGTAAAAAATAGTTGAGTAGGAAATACTTTGAAACTCAGCTTATGAGATCAGTATTACCCTGATATAAAAACCATACAAAGGCACATCAAAAGAAGAAAACTACAGGCAAATAAACCTGATTAACGTTAATGAAGGTATCTTCAACAAAATACTGCCAAACCAATTGAACAACAAATTAAAAACATCATTCATCATGACCAAGTGGGATTTATCCCAGGGATGGTACAAAATACACAAATCAAGAGATGTGATACATTATATCAAGAGAAGGAAGAGAAAAAACCATAATAATCATTTCATTCGATGCAAAGAAATGCATTTGATTAAATTCAACATATTTCATGACAAAACCTCTCAAAAAACTGGGTAGAGAAGGAATATATCTAAACACAATAAAAGCTGTATACAACAGATTCATAGTATCAAAATTGAATGGTGAAAAACTGAAAGCCTTTCATCTAAGATCTGGAACAAGACAAGGATGCCTACTTTTACCGCTGTTATTCAACCTAGTACTGGAAGTCCTAGCCAGAGCCATCAGACAAGAGAAAGATGTAAAGGGCATCCAAATTGAGAAGGAGGAAGTCAAATTTACCTTGTTCGCAGGTGCTATGGTCTTATATTTGGAAAAATCTAAAGACTCTGCCAAAAACTATTCAAACTGATAAACAAATTCAGTCAAGTGGCAGGATACAAAATTAACATACAAAAGTCAGTGGTATTTCTATATGTCAACAGTGAACCATAGTAAAGAGGTATCAGAAGAGTAATCCAATTCACAGTAGTTACAAATAAAATAAAATATTTAGGAATTAACCAAAGAAGTGCAAGTTTTCTATAATGAAAACTATAAAACATTGATTCAAAAAATTGAAGGGTACACAAGGAATAGAAAAATATTTTATGTTCATGGATTGACGATTCAATGTTGTAAAAAGGTTCTTACTACTCAAAGCAATCTACAGATTAAATGCAATCCCTATCAAAACACCAATGACTTTCTTCACAGAAATAGAAAACACAATCCTAAAATTTATATAGAACTACAAAGGATTTGGGATAGCCAAAGCTATCCTTAGCAAAAAGAACAAAACTGAAGGAGTCACATTACCTGACTTCAAATTATACTATGAAGCTATAGTAAACAAAATAGCATGGTCCTCTCATAAAAACAGACATATAGATCAATGGAACATAATAGAGAACCTAGACATAAATCCATACATATACAATGAACTCATGATTAAGAAAAGTGATGTATTAGTCCGTATTTATGCTGTAGATAAAGACATACCTGAGACGGCAGTTTACAAAAGAAAAAGGTATAATTGACTTACAGTTCCACATGGCTGGAGAGGCCTCACAATCATGGCAGAAAGCAAGGAGTAGCAAGTCATGTCTTACATCAATGGCAGCTGGCAAAAGAGAGAGTTGGTGCAGGAAAACTACTATTTTTAAAACCAACAGATCTCATAAGACTTATTAACTCTCATGACAACAGCATAGGAAAGACCTGTTCTCATGATTCAATTACCTCCCACTGAGTCCCTCTGACAATATGTGGGAATTCAAGATAAGATTTGCTTGGGGACAGAACCAAAGCATATCAGATGCCAGGAAAATACATTGGGGAAAGGACAGTCTCTTCAATAAATAGTACTGAGAAAACTGGATATCCATATGCAGAAGAATGAAACTTGACCCCTAACTCTCGACTTACACAAAAATCAAATTAAAATGTATTAAAGACTTCAATCTAATTCCACAAACTATGAAACTTCAAAAGAGAACATTTGGGAAACTCTCCAGGATGTTGGTCTGGGAAAAAAATTTTGAGCAATATCCCAAGCACAGACAAACAAAGCAAAAATGGACAAATGGGATCAGAAGAAAGCTTCTGCACAGCAAAGAAAGAAATCAACACAATGAAGAATCAACTCGTAGAATGGGAGAAAGTATTTGCAAAGTATGCATCTAACAAGAGATTAATAAGCAGAGTATATAAGAAACTCAAAGATCTCTATAGGAAAAATATAATAATCCAATAAAATGAGTCAAACACCTGAGTAGATTTTTCTCAGACAAAGGCATACAAATGGCAAACAGGCATATGTAAAGGTATTCAATGCAAATCATAACTAGAGTGAGCTATCATCTCACTCCAGTTAAAATGATTTTAAAATTTCTGTATTTTAATTTTTGTAGGTACATAGTAGGTGTGTATATTTATAGTATAATGAGATGTTTTGATACAAACATGTAATCCTTAATAATCATATCATGTAAAATAAAGTTTCCATCTCCCAAGCATTTACCAATTGTGTTACAAATTATCCAATGATACCCTTTCAGCTATTTTTAAATGTAGAGTTAAATTATTATTGACTATAGTCATCCTGTTGTACTATCAAGTTCTAGGCTTTATTCATTCATTCTATTTTTGGTTCCTGTTAATCATCCATATCTCACCCCACTGTCCCATTAACCTTTCCAGCCTCTGGTAATCATCTTTCTACATCTATTTCCATGAGTTAAATTGCTTTGAATGTTAGATTCCATGAATAAATGAGAACATGTTATGTTTGTCTTTCTGTGCTAGGTTTATTTAGCTTAGTATAATGACCTCCAGTTCCATCCACGTCATTGCAAGTAACAGAATCTCATTCTTCTTTATGGCTGAATAGTACTCTGTTGTGTATAAGTACCATATTTTCTTTATGCCTTCACCTGCTGATGGGCACTTAGGTGGCTTCCAGTTCTTGGCTATTGTGAACATTACTGCAACAAACATGTGAATACAGATATATCCTCAAATACTAATATCATTTTTTGGGTGTATATAGCTAGCAGTGGGATTGCTGGGTCACATGGTAGCTCTATCTTTAGTTTATTGAGGAACCTGAAATTGTTCATCATAGTGGTTGTACTGATTTACATTGCCACCTAGAGTCTACAAGTGTTTCCTTTTGTCGCATCCTCACCATAATTTGTTATTGCCTTTTGTAAATAAGCTACTTTAACAGGGATGAGATGCTATCTCACTGTAGTTTTGATTTGCATTTCTCTGATAACCAGTGATGTTGAGCACATATGCCTGTTACATATACCTGTTTACAATTGTTTATGCCTTCTTTTGCGAAATGTCTCCTCAGGTGTTTGACCCATTTTTTGATTGGATTTTTAGATTTTTTCCTATAGAGTTGTTTGAGCTCCTTATATATTCTTGTTATCAATTCCTTCTCAGATGGAGTCTGTTTATTTTCAGTCTATTTGTGTCTTTATATGTGAATTGTGTTTCTTGTAGGGAACAGATCATGGGGTCTTATTCTTTTATCCATTCAGCCACTCTATTTCCTTTCACTGGAGTGTTCAGTTCATTTACAGTCAATGTTATTATTGATAAGTAAGGACTTATTCCCACCACTTTGTTATATGTTTTCTGGTTGTTTTATGTTTTCTCTTCTTTTTTTTTTTCTTCTGCTTTCCTTTTAGTGAAGGTGACTTTCTCTACTGATATGATTTAATTTTTTGCTTTTAATCTTTTTTGTATCTGTTGTATGGTGAGTCAAGTTACAATAAACCTTGAAAATACTATCTTATAACCAATTTTCTTAATCTGATAACAATACAATTTGCATAAACAAACAAGCAAAAAAACTGATAATTTCTCAATTTTTCAGTTTTTGTTGTTTCTACTTATATCTTACTGTACTATGTCTTGAAAAGTTTTTGTAGTTTTTTATGGTTTCATTGTTTAGTCTTTGTAGCTATTTATTTGTAATACCACAATTACAGTATTATAATATTCTGTTTTTCTGTATACTTTATATTACCAATGAGTTTTGTACTTTCACATGAGTTCTTATTGCTCATAAATACCTTTTGCTTTCTGATTGAAGTACTCCCTTTAGCATTTCTTTTAGGATAAGTATAGTGTTGATAAAATTTCCCAGCTTTTGTAATCCTGGGAAAGTCTTTAATTTCTCGTTCCTGCTTGAAAACTATTTTTACCAGGTATACTCTTCTAAGGTAATTTTTTTCTTGCAGCTCATTAAATACTCCATGCCACCTTCTCCTTTTTTGCAAGGTTTTTGCTGAAAAGTGTGCTGACAGATGTATTGGAACTCCATTGCATGTTATTTGTTTTTTTTCTCTTGCTGCTTCTAGGACTCTTTTTTATCTTTGACCTTTGAGAGTTTGATCAATAAATGCCTTGAGGCAGTCTTCTTGGGGTTAAATCTGCTTTGTGTACTATAACCTTCTTGTACTTGGATATTGATATCTTCCTCTAGGTTTGGGAAATTCTCTGTTACTATCCTTTTGAATAAACTTTCTGCCCCTATTTTTCTACCTTCACTTTAAGGCCCAAAACTCTTGGATTCACTCTTTGAGGCTATTTTCTAGATCCTGTTGGCATTCTTCACTGTTTTTTATATTTTTTTCTTTTGTCTCCACTGACTGTGCATTTTCAAATAGATTGTCTTCAAGCTCAATAAACATTTCTTTTGCTTGATAATTCTGCAGTGAAGAGACTCTGATGCATTCTTCATTATGCCAGTTATATTTTTCAGCTCCAGAATTTCTGCTTAATTTTTTAAAAAATTATTTTAATCTCTTTATTAAATTTGTCTGATTGAACTGTGAATTACTTTTCTGTGTTATATTGAATTTCTTTGAGTTTTTTCAAAACAACTAGTTTGAATTATTTGTCTGAAATGTCACATATCTCTGTTTCTCCAGGATATGTTCCTGGTGACTTATTGAGTTCATTTGATGAGGCTGTTGTTCTGAATGGTCTTGATACCTGTAGAAGTTCATCTGTGTATGGGCATTGAAGAGTTAGATATTTATTATAGTCTTCTTGCATTAGTCTGTTGTCATGCTGCTATGAAGAAATACCTGAGACTGAGTAATTTATAAAGAAAAGAGGTTTAATCGACTTACAGTTCTGCATGGCAGGAAAGGCCTCAGGAAATGTACAATTGTGGTGGAAGGGGAATCAAACACACCCTTCACATGGCATTAAAAGAAAGAAGTGCTGAGCAAAGGGGAAAAGCCCCTTATAAAATCATCAGATCTCATGAGAACTCATTCACTATTATGAGAACAGAAGGAGGGTAGCCAGTCTCATGATTCAATTATCTCCCACCGTGTTACTCCCATGACAGATGGGGATTGTGATAACTACAATTCAAGATGAGATTTGGGTGGGGATGCAGCCAAATCACATCACTTCTCAAGTCTGGGCTTGTTTGTACCTGTCCTTCCTGGGAAAGTTTTCTGAGTATTCGATAAACCTTGGGTGTTGTCATCTAAACTGTATCTCCTTTATGAGTCACCCCAAGTCCAGTAATGTTGTGATTCTTGTAGACTCATGAAGGTATCACCTTGATGGTCTTGAACAAGATCTAGAGGAATACTCTGGATTACCAGGCATAGACTTTTATTCACTTCCCTCACTTTCTCCCAAGCAATGGAGTCTCTGTCTCTGTCTCTCTTTCTTTCTCCCTCCCTCCCTCCCTCCCTCTCTCTCTCTCTGTTCTCAGCCACCTGCAGCTGATGGTGGAGTGACACAACCATCCCTGTAGCTATCACCACTATGACTGCACTGGATCAGACATGAAGCCAGCACAGATGGCTAACCAGAGGCCTGCTCTAACTACTTACTGGCTATGGCCTATATTTGCTCATGGCCTGGGTACTCCACATTTAGCAGATTGTGAAGCCAACCAGGCTTGTGTCCTTCCCCTTAAGGGTGGCAAGTTACTCTAGGTCCCATACAGGTCCAGAAGTGTGGTCTGAGGGCCAGGGACTAGAGTCAAAACTTTAGAAGCCTACTTGATGTTTTATTGTACTGCAGCTGCACTGGCACTCAAATGACAAGACACAACCCTCTGATTCTATCCTCCTCTCTGCGAAGGCCACCTCTCTGCAAAGAGGAGCCTTACCCCACGGCCACTGCCAACACAGGTCCATAGGGAGTACTGCCAGACTACCGCTGATGCTCCCTTGAGGCCCAAGGGCACTTCAGTGAGATAGGGCAGTGGTCTCCCCTCTTGCCCACGGCAGGTTCGGAAATGTCATCCAAGAGCCTCATCCTGGAATTACAGACCTTAAGAGCCCACTTGGTGCTCTGCACCCCTGTGGACAAGTTTGTACCTAAGATGCAAGACAAACTCCCCTTTATTTTTGTCTCTACTTTTCTCATACTGAAGAAGTCTTGCCCTGTAGCCACCACAGCTAGGAATGTGCTAAGTCTCACCTGAAGCCAACAAGTCTCAGAGTCTCGTCCAAGGTACTTGATGTAGTACTTGTGTATTGCTGCTGGTTATTCAGGACCCAAGGGTTCTTTAGGTAGCAAGTTATAAATCCTGCCAGGACTGGGTCCTTCCCTTCAAGACAGCAGTTTCCCTTCTGTCCCAGGTGTGTCTATAAGTATCACCTGGGAGCTAGGACCTGGAAAGTGGGGTCTCAAAACTCTGAGCAGTGCCCTATCCTGCAGTGCCTAAGCTGGTATCCAAGATGCAATACAAAATCCTCCCTACTCTTACCTCTTCCCCGCTTAAGCAGAGGAAGGGGTCTCTGTTGAAGCCATTAGCTGTGTAGCTTGGGGTTAGAGGAGGAGTGATATCGGCCCTCTCTTAGTCACCTCAGCTAATGTCTCAGTAGGTCATATGCCCCTCACAGTCCATTGGCTCTGGATCCAGTTCAGCATGAGGACTCACCTAGGAGTTGCAGTCCTGTGTCCTAAACTGCCTTTCAGGTTTATTTAGGATCCCAGAGCCCTTTAGTCTATGGTGGTGAGGCTTGCTGGAAATCAAGTTTGGACTTCTGGAATTGCTGATTCCCCTCCTACTAGGGCTGGTTTAAATTCTCCCTTCATGGGCTGGCATCTGCTGTGTTTGGTCCAGTTTTATTTTCTGCTGTAATAGGGCATCACTGAGTTCAGTGCTCAGCGAGCTCAGTGAATTCAGTTGCTTCACTCTCCCTCTCCCCATTATACAGAAATGCTCTCTGCAGTATAACACCTCTGCTAGGGGACGGGGATGGGTGGTGTCAGTGATTCAATACTGCTTTTTCTACCTCTTCAGTGCCTCTTTCAGCAATACAAAGCTAAAACCAGGTACTGTGAATGTTCATCTGATTTTTCGTTCTTATGAAGGTGCTATTTTTGTGTAGATAGTTCTTAAATTGTTGTCTGTATGAGGGAGATAATGAGTGGAGCCTTCTATTCTACCATCAAACTCCACCTCCAAGCTCTAAAATGGCTTATACCCAAAAGATAGGTAATAGCAAATGCTTGTGAGTATATAGAGTAAAGGAAAGACTCACATTGTTGGTCACAATGTAAATTTGTACAACCAGTATGAAGAACAATATGAAGGTTCCTTAAATACCTAAATATAGAACTACCATATGATACAACAACTCCACTGGTAGGTGTCAGTATATCAAAGAGTTATCTGCATTCTTTTATTTATTGCAGCACTATTCACAATAACCAAGACTTGGAAGCAACCTAAGCATCTATCAACAGATGAATGGATAAAGACAATATTGTTTATATAGACAATGGAGTACTAGTCATCCACAAAAAGGAATGAGATCCTGTCTTTTAAAATAACACTTTTGGAACTGGAGGCCGTGGTGTTAAATGAAATAATCCAGGCACAGAAAGACAAACTTCATATGTTTTCACTCATATGTGGAAGCTAAAAATTAAAACAATTTTAGTCACGGAGGTAGATAGTAGAGTGATGGTTACCAGAGGCTGGGAAGGGTACTGGCGGGGGTGGGGCAGGGAGTTAGAGTGGGAATAGTTAATGGGTACAAAAATATAGTTAAAATGAATATAATATAGTATTTGAGAGCACAGCAGGGTGACTACAGTAAACAATAATTTATTGTACATTTAAAAATAACTAAGTAACTACAACAGTATTATTGGAATATTTGTAGCACAAAGACATGATAATTGCTTGAGGTGATAGATACTGCCATTTACCTTGGTAAGATTATTATGCATTATATACCTGTATCAAAATATCTCATGTACCTCATAAATATGCATACCTATTGTGTACTCACAAAAATTAAAAATTCAAAAAAAATTAGGGGGCTGCAGGAAATGTAAAGAAGTAAAGTAAAATCACTTACAGTTTCACCACTCAGAAAAGTCAGTTAGCATGTTGGTACATTGACCTTCAGCTTGCTCTTCAGAAAATGTATACACCAGCAGTGTATTAGAATGTCCATTTGTCAACACAATCACCAATACAAAGTATTATTATTTTTTGTCATTTTTATTAAGTTCATAGGTGATCAACAATATCCCATTTTTTTATTCATCTTTAACCTCTGAGTTCTAGTGCATATGAATTTTTTTCAGACACTGTGTGTATTTTTGTGAATTATTTTTTCAAGTATTTCACCCATTTTTAAGTGAGTATTCCCATTTTTTAAATGTTTTGAATCAAGACCCATTTGAAAAAAAAATTCATCCGCCAACATTTTAAAACTCATCAGCTAATCTTACAGTTTCTATGGATAGAGAGTACATATTTCTGCTCATGTTCTATGCAACTTTATGCTTCTGCTCACGTTCTATGCAAACTTTTAATCATTGATCTTTTTCATCCCTGTTGGTCATGAAGTTCTAAGTAGCTGTGACTATCTTCCTTTCTGTTTGTTTACCATTCACTCCAGGAGGCAAAATTATGCTAATCATTCCGTGCACCCACCAAAGACGGCTTCATTATATCGTCCTAATATTTTCCCTAAAACAGAATGATGGCATCATTTAGATCTTCATACAAATGACAGAATAAGGGGCAATGATAAGCCATCTCATTTGATTTTATGTTAGGAAGTTCTGCCTTGTTGACTTGTTTAAGTTCTTCTAATTTGATAACTGTGGCTATAAATTGTTTCTATTTTCTGTACCCATTAGCCATCACCACCCCCTACCCCTCACTACCCTTTCAATAACTAAAAGAGTTTAATTGGATTGTTTGTAACACAAAGTATAAATGCTTGAAAAGATGGATACTTCATTCTCCATGATGTGATTATTTCACATCGCATCCCTGTATCAAAACATCTCACATACCCAAAAAATATATACACCTATTATGTATCACAAAAATTAAAAATGAAAATAATTTTAAAAATAAATTGGTAACCTATTCACACTGCTGCCTCTTTTAGAAATGGTGGCATTATAGATATTTCTAAATGGATATGAATGTGTAACCAGTTTGGAAAATTTATTAGGACAGACTTGGAAACTGTCATTCAATTAGGGCAAGGGACAACTTTTTGTTCCCAAGGAAGATAGTTAAAATGTTGGTGTATGTTCTTTTTTAAAGAGTAAGTTAGAAATTTAAAAAATAATACATTTGACAAAATTAAGATAAATATAAAACATTAAAATAACTATGGAAGATTGTGACCAGTTTATACCTTCTCTTCTCACTCTACCATCAGAACATATTTTATACAGGACATACATAATGAGTAAAATGATGACAATTGTCATTCTTCTATACTGGTTTGGAAATCTTGGGCAACATGCATTTTCTTATTTAAATGCTTTGCTGTTCTAGTACAGCAAGATGCTTTTGTGATGTAATTATGAAACAGACATGTTTTTCTTGACTAGCAGATGCTAATGAGATGCAACATGGCAGATTATATTGTTTATCCACTCAAGGTCAGGTTAAAGTAGTTAGTGGACTTGGCAGCAAATGTTGCTGACAGCAGCAGGGAGATCACCTCGTCTGGAACACAGGGTGTGAATACTCTATATGATTTACTAACTAGCTCCCCTTTTACAGGGAATGAATTTCTTTGTTCTAACATTATTTTGAAAAAGGATTTCACCCAGCAGGCTAGACACAGCTATTCTGGGACATTTGTTACACTGAAATCTCCTAACAGTGTTTCTGAAAATGTTTACGTTTAAAAGAAAATGCCACTTCAACATGAAGCACCACATAGTGGCAGCAAAGCCTGAATTGGAAATTGTGGACAGCCCCTCTGGCATTGTAGCTCAGTTGAGAAAAAAAAATAGTCATGCAGCTCAAATGGTAAAAACTCCTATTTGATGTTAGTCATGAGGGCAGAGCATGGAATAGTACAGCAGGTGTTTATTTTGCAGTAAGCAAGGTATGAGTTATTAGGAGTAGGGAGCAGAGGTAAGTTCTAAGAAAATAGCCTCTACATGGCATATAGCAATCCTCTTTTTTTTTTGTTTGAAGATACAGATACTCTTTGACTTATAATAAGGTTACATCTCAGTAAACCCATTGTAAGTTGAAAATATTGAAAGTCAATGCATTTAATACACCTAACCTATCAAACCTAGCCTATATGAAACATGTTAAGAAAGCTTACGATCGAGTGGCTGATTGGGAGCTGTGGCTGGCTGCCACTGCCCAGCATTACAGAAGTATCCTACTTCATGATGCTAGCCTGAAAAGGCCAAAATTCAAAATTCTAAGTACCATTTCTACTGAATGCATATTGCTTTTGCACCATTGTAACATCGAAAAGTCCCATGTCAGGAGACTGTTTATACTCGTTTCTTCAAAATCATGCAGTCACACACTTGGAAAGAACCTTAGATGTTCACTAAAGTTTATCAAAGTGTTGACCCATAGTAAGTTCTTCTTAACTAATTGTTTCATGATGATCTTAATAAATAGATACATGCACAGATACATCCCATGCAAGCTTATCCTTTATGTTGTTTTCTGCCAGGTGATCATTCAGCCTCTATCCAAACACCTCAAGTGACAAGAAACTCACCACTTCCTGAACAGTCCATTTCAACTTTGAATAACTCTGATTATGGAAATTTGTCCTCATAGATCTAAAATGAGTCTATTTGTGCATTTTGCTTATTTCTCCAATTGGTAAGGCTTGGAGTCATGGAGGGTAAATCTAATTCTTCTTTACAAGCCTTTAATATTTTGGAAGACTGCCATTGTCTCATCTTCTCCATCCAAGTTTTCACTTGTCCTCATATTTGTTCTGGTATTTCTACCCTCCTCAATATGCCCCCCATGAACATACTCCTCTAGATTTCTAGATGTGATTTTGTACAAGTAGGACTATCATATATCTGTTTAGTAATAATAACAAATGCATTGAATGTTTACACTTGAAACACTCCTAAGTGTTTTATGTAAATTTTCTCATTTAATCCTTGCAAAAAATCCTATGAGGAAAACATTTATTATTATTATTATTATTATTATTATTATTACCCTGATCTTATAGATCTGGAAACTAGGCTTTTACTTTTGCCACCTAAGATTGCATTAGCTTTTTGTTTTGTTTCATTTTGTTGTATCAGCTGATACAAAGGCTGCTTGTCATCAGTAAAATTTCTAGATCTTTTCTCTATGAAGTACTATCAAGTTTTCCTCTCAGCTCTCTGATTTTCAAAACTAAATGCAGAACTTGACATGTGCACCTATTAAGTTTCTTCTTATTCATTTCATGCCATTTTTATTTTTCTTCTTTTACTGGGTGGAGATGCTTAGTGTATTTTTTTAACTCTGCTCTTAGAAAAGTTCTCACCATTTTTTCTAGAATTTTCATAAAATTCTATTTTGTTCTTAATAAATATTTAACATTTTTTACAATTTTGAGTTAATCATTCAGAATGTTAACTGCCCTTCCCAACATTTTCCTTTTACATACATGATAAACTTGCCTTCTGTATCTTCATCTAAAAAAAATAATGAAAGTGCTAAAGAGAAGAGGCTCATGAACAGAGCTCTATAGTGCAACATTCAATAACTCTTTCCAGAGTAACATAAATTAACACTGTTGTTTGGGTTCTGTTGTTCAATCCACCTAATTCTAATATTCAGCTATCATTTCTCATCCTATTGACTTGGATATTATGAGACACTTTGTCAAATGACTTGTTGAGATGTAATATCTGGAGCATTACTTTTTCTACTTATCTAGTTACCCCATCAAGAAAGGAAATGAGACTCCTTTGGTATGAGTTGTTTCCAACAGCCCTTCACTGCCTCCCAGATCTCTACTAAGCATGCACAAACCATTTACAATATTACATTCTTGATTTTTTTGAAGCATTGGGGTTAAATCTAACCCCCCTATAACTTCTGAAATCCTTCTCTCCAGTTTTTTGACATCTTTACAGACTTTCATAATTTGCTTTAAGTTACCAATAGTGGTTCAACAACCAAATCAGCAGATTCTTTCAAGTCTCTTTGTTTAAATTTGTCTCAGTAGGAGAGCTGTACCTGCAGAAAGAGTCTTAATGATATGTTGCTATCATTTTCCCTAGCTTGGGCCTTGCTTCTTTCCACTTCAATAACATGGTTTGATTTTTGGTATTGATCCTCAGTTTCTTTTCTGTCCTGTCTTGTTTGCTACTGTGAAAGACAAATAAATATGTCATTAGCAATTATCTGAAAAAATTGTAAACAAGAATATTCTCAATATAATAGCTTTTGGTATTGAGACTTGTCATCTTTTCTACTTTTATTTACAATCAAGATAGCATAAGACTAATGTAACTTAATCACATAAAGACATTAAACAAATTAGATTCTGTAAACAACTGTAAATCAAAATGTGCTATGTCTATAGGAGATAGAAGTTTTGGAGAGGAAAGAAGTCACCAAAGTAAAAAATGAGCAACCAAAGTTGTATTAAGTCCAATAAAAGAAGTCTCAAAAGCAAGCAAGAAAAAAGAGGTGAGACACAATAAAGTTAAATATCTTACAATTGATGATGAATGGAGACTAGAAGGAGCCCAAACTTAAGAACAATTAATGAACTAAAAGTAAAAAAAGAATTAATTAGACATTTTGGAATCAAAATGATGAATTGGGGATAATGGAGGCAAAATTTTACAAAAATAGAGAAAAAAACAGAAGTCAATTCTTGGGCATTCAATTTCCTTAGTAGTAACATTGGTATCTCTTTTCTCTATTATCTTCCTCTCCAAACTCTAAAGTGGCAAATAATGTCCTGTATTTGAAGATTTTTTTGTACTTAATTCAAAGGTAAAAGAGTTCCAATCAATCAAGAAGGCAATTTGATTAATAAATGCACCATAAGAATTAATACTGAGAACATGAAGAAGTATATAATGAGAAAGTGGTCCCAAAGCAGGATAGCAGACAGTTCTATTCCATTTGGCCTAAAACTATGTGAAAACTCAAACCATGGTGCCTTAATCCTTCTAATACACACCACTACTACTACTACTACTACTACTACTACTACTACTACTACTACTTGCTTTCTGACTTCCAGGAACCGCATCACCTTTTGGTTTCAGATGCAGGGTTGCACATCCAGTTGGCTAAGGTTTACTCTTCTCACCAGTTTCTTAAAATTGTCTTATCCCAAGTTATTTATCCTGATAGAGAGAAGCTCTGATTATCTTCTACTTTTTGTAATCTACATCATTTTTCCATTAATATGAATATTTGAGAGCTGACTGTACCACTTTAGTACAAAATCAGCTCTGTCTCCTCCCATCTAAAGTTCTACTTTCACAAGATTTCTTTGCTAAGACCTGAGATCTGATAATCTTTAAAAAGAGAAACTTGGCATGACCTTTTATAAAGCACATAATTATGGTTATATCTATATGAGATAATCATTTAAAGTGTGTCTGTTTGCAGGAACCTAGAAAAAACTGTCTGAGAACATGTCTGGGTGTGGCAGATTATCATCTAATTACTAGTTTTGTCTGGAAATTTTTCTTAATGTGGTAGAACAAAATGGTTGAAAACAAATTTCTAATGAAATATTTGGTAGGACAAAGCCATTTCATACATTTAGAAATTCATCCTGAAAATTAGTAAAGCAGCTAGTTGCCAACTAAAAGATTTATTTGCTATTTTGTATGTAAGGTATGTGTTAGTGAATCTTTTGAGTAGTTAAAGAATATGCCAGTTTCTTGAAATTTGGTGAGCTATGCTCCAGGAACTGTTCTAAACTTTGAAGACACATTGTGTCTTAGTTTAGAATTTAGGGAAATAAGAAAATGCCTAGACATATAGAAGAAATTAAATGACCTTTGGTGTTAACTTTAATAGTATCTGAGTCAAAGATAATGTCTCAGTGTTCAATTTTTCAATATCCTCGTGGGCAACCATCGTACTCCATCTATGCTACTGTTACAGACAACACATTTCAAAATAGCCTCTAGTCAGTTTCCTTTTTCAAACAAAACAGAAACACTAATTAAAAAATAAAACACTTTTCACCCATCTGTGAGGTTGAATTTCATTTTTTAGAATAGATTTATTTCAAGTCCTTTCTGACTAAGCACAACATTTGATTACATTTGTGCCTTTAATCTGTGTTTGAGTGCTGAAATGAATCAAATAGGCTTTGACCTCCTTCAGAATAATTGCCTTTGCAGTGATTTTTCGAAGCTAATAAAATCATGCTAAAGACAGGGCACTAGGAATAAGAAGGCTAGATACATACTATCTTTAGAATTGAGTTCTTTCAGAGGTACCTAAATACGGCAACTACCATGATGAAGAAAAATTAATAGGTAGTCATTTATTTCCTTTTCCACTAAGTAAACTACGTGAAGTGCTTATTTCAATGCCATATTCTTCATAGTTGCTTAAATAAAGATAACAATAATAATGACTAATACTTAGGAAACTTTTCCTCCATTAATCTTCAAGCTCAATTTTCATCTTAGGCCATTTCTCCTAATGAACTCATGTAATTAGCAGTAATATACAGACTACTATATAAGTTTTCCTCTACACATTTGTGCATGTTAGTATTTTATTAATCTGTTTTCTCCATAAGATTATTTTTTAAAACTAAGAGGAAGTGATACACTTCATATAAAACACAATTAACAAATGGTAGCCATTATAAATAGTACTTACACCTGACTGAGTAATGTCTACTTCAAATACTCTATATATTCCCCTCAAAAAACATCTATGTTGCTTTTTATTTGTGAAAGCGCAGCGAGGCAATAGGAACCCTTATACGCTGATGGTAGATGTTCAATTTCAAACACTTACAAAATACAAATAAAAATATTTCCAAAATAATAATACCTAGCAATTGATCTACTTCAATTAATTTTTTCTGAAAGCATAATTATGAAATACAGAAAGACTTCTTTATAGAAAAATTTATCAAAGATGTGTTTATGAAATATTTAACAATAAAGCATGTTGATTAAAGTGTGATACATGTATATTAAATGGCTATTACTATCTTCTTGAAGTGTAATACATATTGGCATTTGAATATTTATAAAATGTTGCTAGTCAAAAAAGCAAATAATAAGACAGTATATAGAAATGATACCATTTGTTCATAAATCTCTATACATAAGCATAAAAGAGAGACTGAAATGACATTTTTCTTCAAGTAGTGAGATTATGGGTGATTTATGTTACCTCTTTCTTATGTTCTCCTGGTTTTCAAAAATGAGCATGCATTATTTTAGAAATTAAGGGGAAAAAGATAACAATTGATACTTTTTATCAGTAAAAATATGAGCGTGGAAGACACCTGAAAGAGCTTTTACTTCAGCTTTGATTCTCCAACTCTCCTTCATTTCCTTTAGAATAAGTACCAAAAGACATTAGGTGGAAAGGGGAGACAGAATGGGTTAAAACTACTTGCTTTCCCATATGTCTGCTGCAAGATTGCTACCCTATCTCTGGTTTCTTCCTTTTAGCTCTTAATAAATGCATCACTGGCTAGGGCTCTGCCAAATGCTCTATCTATTCCTGGGCAGATTCTGATCCCATCCCTCACTGTTTTCCTGCCCTGATTAGCTGTGCTGGTCAATAAAATTCCTTCTACTGCCCTACCTAAAATCTTTAGAGCTTAAAGGCAGCTCTGACTATAGAGCCTCACTTTCTTTCCTCTTTGATCCTCTCTCCCCACGCTGGAGATTTAAAGGCACTTAAAAGAAAAGCAGACCCCAGGCCACCCTATTAACCTCTTCCTGCATTGCCACTGAAATAACCAAGAAAGTAGAAGAGGAAGAAAGCTTTTGTAAGATGTTATTGCTCTTACCATAAACAGATGGGGAGAGAGGGGCATATACCACACATACCTGCTAAATTTCCTAAAGTAAATGTTTTGTGACTGTTGAAAATGTGATGAATTTATCAAAAGTACCTGAAAACAGAAGGAAGGAAGCGGGGGGGAAATCCAAGATGGCTGCATAGGAGCAGCTCAGGATTGCAGCTCCCAGTGAGGGTGCAGAGGGTGAGTGGACGCCACATTTCCAGACGGATTTTTATTACCCCCAGACCAGGAGATCCCCAGGCGGAGCAGCCCCACGGGTCGCCAGTGCGGCTGTTTGGGCCGGCTCTGCTGCTTTGCCTGCACCCCGGCGCGGCGGTTCTCCGCACAAAATCCACTGGTCTGTGCGCCCTTTTAACTGGCGAGTGGAGCTACGGGAAGGCGGATTAAAAAGGGGACTGAATCAGGGAGCCAGCACAGGAGATTCCTAGGCAAAAAAGCGCTACGAATCGCAGCGCCGCTGTTTCAGCCTGCGCAGTGTGTCCCCGCAGGGGAAATCACACAGATCCCGGCGCCTTTTCAACAGGCGACTGGAACACCTGGGAGTCGCCCATTCAACT
>PVKP010021746.1:0-14124 GCA_004027715.1 Plecturocebus donacophilus
AAAAAAAAAAAAAAAAAAAAAAAGAGATATAACCAGACAGTGTAACAGAAACCATCACACTGTCTGCATATAAATAAGTTTTGTTGGTGGCAAAGCAAGAAATTGCAGAGATTCCTGGTCAGTTGCTGAAAGACACACTGAGAAATGATGAACTCAAGGAAGATAAAACTTCACCAGACAGTACATAGTACGGATCAGGCTAGAACTTTGTGAACTCTAAATCATAGTATGTGTTGGTAGTTACGTTGTTTGGTGAAATAAAAGTAACACCATCTAACTGTGCATACCTTACAAAATAACGATTCTATTGACTACATTTGCCTTGTTTTTGTTTTCAAATACTTCCAACAGCTAAAAATAGGGAGGGGTGTTAATATTGTCTAATGTCCAGTCCATGTTCAAATTTCCCTGATTGTCCCAAGGTGGCGGCTTGGCTGTCAGAGGTCACTAATTGCATTTGGTAGTTAGTCTCCCTTCCACCTCCCCACCCCTCAGCATTCTCTGACATACCATTTTTAACAGACCAGGCCAATAGTCTTGTAGAATATCCAGTGCTCTAGATTTGTTAGATTACTTATTTGTGATTTTTCAAATTTGTTTTTTATTCCTTGTATTTTCTGGAAAGTGGAAACTAGTTCTAAAGGTTTGATTACACTCAAGTATTGTTGGCGAGGATGTTTCATAGGTGGTCATGTGTATTTCATATTGCATTATATAAAAGGCATCTAATGTCAGATTGTCTCACTATTAGAGACGCTAAATTTGGTCACTTGATTAAGGCAGTAACCACCAGATATCTCCATTGAGAGGTACTCTTTCCCCTTTTCAATTAGCTTAGCAGGCAATCTGAGGGATGATGCTTTGGCTCATGAATACCCTGTTCCGGGAACCTAATGTGGTTTTAGCCTCCACTGACGATCCCTGCCAGAATCAGTTGTTTCGTTACTGATTGCAAATGGTGTTACTGTCAGGCCTTCAACATTGATTAACTAACATTCTTTTGTAAAGACAAGCTTTCCCAAGAGTAGAGAGCTGACACAAATACTGGGGAGTGACTTGGATGAACCTATTGTGAGAGTTCTGCCCGCTCTTTATTTCCTGTCATTGTAACTGTTGCTTGAATTATGGTTGGCTTGCTTTAATTATGCATGTATCAGAATGTTTTGTTTTAGTTTTTAGTTTCTTAGGGTTTGCCAACCTATTCTGCAGGGTAAATCACCACTCTTGTCATTTCTCTGTTTACATCACAGTAATTAAATGAATCATCCAAGTTTGGGGTTTCCTCTCCTACCCCTGTGTCTTCCCACCCCTTCCCCAGTCTTTTCAGTAAGAGTACAGTGCTAAGAAAAGTGAGAAGAGGTCATTGTACGCCTGATCCTTGGTAAAGTATCGAAAAGTAGCAAGAAAGGGCACAATGCAAGAATGAACTTAATAGGAAGTGAATGATGCTTTGCCCCCTCGCACAATCTCCTAATGCTCTTTGAGTCTCGTGGTGCTGAAAGATGACTTTTGTGTGGCAGGAGGCTCATTCTGTTTTCAAAACAGCGTCAGTGATATTCTGGCTATGATCCCACTTAATCATCTGTGTGCTTGATGCATGCTTTGCTGCTTGTTTCTGCATATGATGAAGTCATTGCAGAAATAACAAAATGCAATGTATATGATGTTTTACTTCTTACCACATTTTCTAAGCTTAAATGTTGATGAGAATCCTGTTTATAGAGAGTGTTAATAGTATACTCCAAATGATAATTTTTTACATGAGCTGTTTCTATGAATTGGATATTAAATTATATATATATATATATATATATATTTTTTTTTTTTTTTTTTTTGAGACTGTCACCCAGGCTGTAGTGCAGTGGCACAACCTCAGCTCGATGCAACCTCCCCCTCCCCGATTCAAGTGATTCTCCTGCCTCAGCCTCCCAAGTAGCTGGGATTACAGGCATGCGTCACCACACCCAGCTAATTTTTTGTATTTTTAGTAGAGACACGGTTTCACTGTATTAGTCAGGATGGTTTCGATCTCCTGACCTCATGATCTCCTGCCTCGGCCTCCCAAAGTGCTGGATTACAGGCATGAACCACCGTACCTGGCCTGAATTTAATATATTAAACATCCTTTTGTGAAAATTTAAAGGGTTAGGAATTTTTTCTCTTGGTATTTCCATCCAAATAATTTTGAAAAACATTTCTGCACATCAGTTTTATCTGAAATAAGTCAAAGCATAAATGAAAATAATCAAGATAATATTGTATGTGTGGTGATATTAAGATAATGAATTGACTCATAGCCTTTAAAATCTTTAATTATGTAGTGAATAAATAAAAGGAAGCAGAAAACCTTAATCAGAGTTACTAATTATCCTTGAGAGGGAAAATGCAGTCTCTGGGGTAATTTCATGTGAAATACAGCTTCCTTGAGGTAACAATGAAGAGCATTAAAATAAAATCTCATGTTGATTTTATTTATAATCCAGTCAGCAGTCAAATAATGCAGCCCGTGTGTGTGTTAGAGTCACCAAACCACAGCTTCTTGCTTTAGGAAGCAGTTCTTGATTTGCATCACTTTTTTTTGCATGTTATGGAGCATTACAGAGTGCAGACATGTTTGTCCTGTTATTCGTTATGCACTTTGCAGCGTGCTGATGTCATGCTGCTGTCTCCCGGGATGTTGCAGAACTGTAGTATATGTCATAGTTGCTTTATCTCTTAGAGCTCTCTTTTTTGAGACAGATACTCACTGTGTCACCCAGGCTTAAGTGCAGCGGTTGCAACTCGGCTTGCTGCAGCTTCCGGCTCCCGGGTTCAAGCAGTTCTCATACCTTAGCCTCCTGAGTAGCTGGGATTACAGGCATGTGCCATCATGCCTGGCTAATTTTTGTGCTTTTAGTAGAGACAGGGTTTCACCATGTTGACCAGGCTGGTCTCAAATTCCTGGGCTCAAGTGATCTGCCTGCCTCTACCTCCCCAAGTGCTGGGATTACAGGCATGAGCCACTGTGTCTAGCCCATATAGATAGAGCATTTGTATGAAAACGTTCAGATTAAATGTATTTTAAAGTTTAACCTATCAACTATTTCAGTAAAAGAATGGGTCTGCCTGTTTGTCTCTCCTGTCATACCTGTTTGTCTCTAGAGGTTACTATAAAGAAAAATGTTATTTATGAGATATAATAGCATTAATTTTGGCAGAAATTATGGCTTAGACAGGGCCGCAAAAGCATTTTCCCTGTGGCTGTAGACCTCCTAGGAGGCTTGGACCTTCCCCGGAAAGCCCAGATTTCAACAGCACTTGAGGCAATTGCTGGTATCACTTTCCTCTTTGTCTGTCCCTTCGCCTTCTCCCACCTCCTTTTATTGTTTGGTGTTTTTGTTGTTGTTGTTGTTTCTGCTTAAGTCTTAACCTTTCTATTAATATTTAAAGACTTTTTTTGTTTTTTGAGATGGAGTCTCGATCTGTCACCCAGGCTGGATTGCAGTGGCGCCATCTTGGCTCACTGCAACCTCCGCCTCCCAGGTTCAAGCAATTCTCCTGCCTCAGCCTCCCAAATAGCTGGGAATACAGGCACGTGCCACCACGCCCAGCTAATTTTTGTATCTGTAGTAGAGAAGGGGTTTCACCATGTTGGACAGGCTGATCTCAAACTAACCTAAAGGGATCTTCCTGCCTCAGCCTTCCAAAGTGCTGTAATTACAGGCGTGAGCCACTATGCCTAGCCTTAAAAACATTTTTTTTTAAACCTACTGGTAAAGTTATGATAGCTTAATTGATTTATACTATATACTCAAAACTAATGGCCTTTCATCCTCACCTCCCTGAAAAACAAAATGACTACATTGTTAACAGCAATGGCTGTACAACAATTTAATAAAATTATTGGTTCACTCTCTCAGAAGAAAATGTCTGAAATAAACAATTACTACTCAAGTAATTTTGAAATGTTTCTTTGAATGGTGAGTTCACTGTCAGTTTTTGTTTAAATTGTAGGTGAAGTTAAAATGAACTATTTGGGCAAACCATATGTAGCCATGGTTACAACATACCAAATGGCAGTTCTTCTTGCCTTTAATAACAGTGAAATGGTCAGTTATAAAGAGCTTCAAGACAGCACTCAGATGAATGAAAAGGAACTGACAAAAACAATCAAATCACTACTTGATGTGAAAATGATTAACCATGATTCAGAAAAGGTATGTAGTAATATTCCAAAGAATTTAAGCATCATCAACATTAAATCTTTTTCATGAGATGTTTGCAGTTTTAAAGTAAGGCTGTGATTGTCAATGTGCCTTGTGCTCTGGCAGGCACTTGTGTCTGCTGCATTACTGCATGCTCCATAGAGCTGGGAGCGTGAGGCACCACAGAACATGCTGTGTGAGTTGGTGCCATGCGCCCTTTATAGTTTGATTTCATTTGTCCTATACTGTGACAGCTTATTGAATAATTGCAGAATTGCCATCTGGAAGATTTTGATTAACTGAGGTTTTGAAACTAGCCTTTAAAGACTTTTTCCAGGTTTTTGTTTTTTTAAATATGCTTAATTTCATGGTTCTGTAACAGGAAATGACAGCCTATTGATGTCTATTTGTACACATATTTAATATGTGTAATTCCATTCCGAGTGTTCTGAATTCCAGTAATTTTTTCTAGTTATAAGATTTTGTTGCTTTGTTGTCATAATATATCCTAGATGTTTAAATGGCTAAAAATGCAACAGAGGTGGGATTATATATCTCCTTCAAATTATTGTGCTTATAAGAAAAAAATTCCTATAAATAGTGTTTGGTTTTTATTTTGGTGGAATTAATAACCTACAGCTTATTTCTCTCATCAGTTCATTTTGCTGACATTCCTAAGATTATGGTGACATTTTATAGTCTATAATTGACCAACTGTAAAAGGTATATATTCTGAAATTCAAATCAGTGTTTTCATCACTTTGAGAAATTATTAGTTTTTCTGGCTTCAGAATCTTAGCAAAATATGGATTTATTTATTTTTTTTTGAGATGGAGTTTCACTTTTATTGCTCCAGCTGCCATGCAATGGTGTGATCTTGGCTCACTGCAACCTCCATCTCCCAGGTTCAAGCGTTACTCCTGTCTCAACCTCCTGAGTAGCTGGGAATACAGGCACGTGCCACCACACCTGGCTAATTTTGTATTTTTAGTAGAGATGCATTTTACAATATTGGCCAAGCTGGTCTTAAACTCCCAACCTCAGGTGATCCAGCAGCCTCAGCCTCCCAAAGTGCTGGGATTATAGGCGTGAGCCACTGTGCCCGGTCAAAATAGGGATTTCTTAACGTTAATTATGGTTTTTAATTTTAGGCTAGTAAGAGCTTAAAGGTTTATATTTTTTTCTAAAACATGCTATTTTTGCGGCCCAGAAATGTACAAAATAAATATAGATTTCATGTTTGCACTTTAAATTTCATTTTATATTATTTTTATTTTTGAGACAGGATCTCGCTCTGCCACCCAGGCTGGAGTGCAATGGTGCCATCTCAGCTCACTGCAATCCCCACCTCCTGGGCTCAAGTGATAATCCTGCCTCAGCCTCCTTAGTAGCTGGGACCACAGGTGTGAGCCACTACGTAAGGCTAATTTTTTTTTATTTTTTGTAGAGATGGGATTTTGCTGTGTTGGCTAGGCTGGTCTCGAACTCCTGAGCTCAAGCAATCTGCCCACGTCAGCCTCCCAAAGTGCTGGGATTACAGACATGAGCCACCATGCTTGGCCTTTAAATTTAATTGTGACTCTGCCCATTCCTTAGCAGAATGTCTTAGATTATTACTGAGAATTTGTTCTTCTTCCAAGTGCCTCTTGATCCTGCCGCCAGAGAAATTCCACTCAATGATAGCAGTGGTTTGCTTAAGCCTGATACAGAAGTTGTTATTCTAAAAATTGGCTTAGCAGTTTTCCCCTGAGCAAAGGCCACTTGCTTCTTGAAGAGTGAATAAAACATAGATTGAAGGGTAAACGCTTTCACCATCACCCCAGGTCACGGCAGATTGATGCTGTTTGCTGCTGGAGGCACAGCTTTCCTCTTCTGTCAGGCCATGACAGTGGGTATTTTGTTACTGCAGCATTTGTAAAACAATTTGGTTTTTCAGAGTAGGGTAATGGAAAAGTTATGAACTTCGGTGTTTCATAAAAATTAAAATGTCAAACTGTAGGCAATGAGCTTGACTCTTATTTTATCGAAAGCTAGTATATATAACACTAGGATCAGAAAATAGCTTATTCCTAAATATAAACTGCTTAAGATTCTGGCAGATGTAAAAGTGGAAAATAATTGGGTTTTTCCTGTTTTTTTGAACAAGAGAATTTTCTCTTAAATTTAATCTATAATTTATAATGTGAAAGTTGTGAGAGTGGAGGCTTTTTTGCTTGATCATCAATGTAGTGGCATTGCTTGCAGCAAGCTGTTATTTAATGATTTGGGTTTTTATAAATATAAATGTTTTATTTTTAAATGTAGGAAGATATTGATGCAGAATCTTCATTTTCATTAAATATGAACTTCAGCAGTAAAAGAACAAAATTTAAAATTACTACATCAATGCAGAAAGACACACCACAAGTAAGTGCTTTTAATGTCATTTTGTTTTGGGGGACAAACGTTAAGGAAAAAGGTATGGTTTTGTTGTATTTGCTCTTTTTTTTTCTTTAACAACAGAGTCTTGCTCTGTTGCCCAGGCTGGAGTGCAGTGGCACGATCTCAGCTCACGGCAACCTCCACCTCCCTGATTTAAGCGCTTTTCCTGTCTCAGCCTCCTGAGTAGCTGGGATTACAGGCATGTGCCACCATGCCCAGCTAATTTTTTTGTATTTCTAGTAGAGATGGGGTTTCACTGTGTTGGTCAGGCTGGAGTATGCTCTTAAACCATTGGACTGTGTAACTGTGCTTTGCATTTTCTCCAAAAATTCCCACATTGAGAAGTAATAAAATCTCATATTTTTCATTGGTAAAATAAAGTTCTACAGCTCTTTTCTTTCAAAGAAAACTTGTCAGTAGAAAATGTTTCTTAAACTTACCTGTGCAAATGAGCCACCTGGGTATCTTGTTAAAATGCAGATTGTGGGCCAGTTGCGGAAGCTTACACCTGTAATTCCAGCACTTTGGGAGGCCGAGGTGGGTGGATTACCTGATGTCGAGAGTTTGAGACCAGCCTGACCAACACGGAGAAACACTGTCTCTACTAATAATACAAAATTAGCCAGGCATGGTGACGCATGTCTGTAATCCCAGCTACTTGGGAGGCTGAGGCAAGCAAATCGCTTGAACTCAGGAGATGGAGGTTGCGGTTGAGCCGAGATTGTGCCATTGCACTTCAGCCAGGGCAACAAGAGCGAAACTCCGTCTCAAACAAAAACAGTGCAGACTGTGATCTCGTGGGTGTGAGATGAGGTCTTGACTCCTGACAGGCCAGTGTGAGTAGGGGACTTCTGTTCTTCATTCTTTTAACTCGGCAGTGATGGTCGTTTTGGTCTGGGATAGACTGTTTCTCTATCACTTACACTTCCTGATTGCCTCCTGTGCACAGTTCTGGGGCTGGGGCAGGATGTGAAGCTGATATAAGATGTTAGACCCGCTCCACAAACTTAATTCCCCATGGTGGAGACAAATATTAATTGCCATTTACTTTGAAACCTAAAATGGTCAGGATTCCATTTTCCTCTAGGCTAATAACTAATAATTTGAAGTATATAGATTGTATTTTGTCTTTGAAAAGCTGTGAGGAGATGCTATTAATGTGGCATGGCCTGCTTCTATGCCTTGCTTCTCCTGTGTTTCTTGAGCTCCATGGCTCCGTAGAGAGAGGCCCCCTCTCCTGGCTTCTCTACTTGAGCCAAATAAAATGGCACTTCATGGCTCTTCCCTTTGAAGCCTGATCCAGTATGCATTGGGAGCTAATTACTACAGTTGACACAACTCCATCTGAGAGCATCGTGGTACAGATTCTGTAATCACTGAAAAGAAAATGATCTTGCAAATTATTGCTGTGTCCTCCTTTATTGCCTCTTTTCCGTAACAGTATAGTTTATAATCATGTAAATTTTTTCTAGTTTTTTTTTTTTTTTTTTTAATGATTGGGTTTCACCTTGATAGCTAGGCTGGTCTTGAACTCCTGGCCTCAGGTGATCCACCCACCTCGGCCTCCCAAAGTGCTAGAATTACAGGCGTGAGCCACCGTGCCCAGCCGTAAATTTTTTCTAATAACCTTTCAACTTTAACCCTAGAAACTGTAGATGTTTTCACAGTGGTTATGTGATATCGACACAACATAACTGTATAATTTGCTCACTATTGATTAGAAATTTATTGTTGTGGCCCATGCCTGTAATCCCAGCTGCTCAGGAGGCTGAGGCATAAGAATCACTTGAATCCGGGAGACAGAAGTTGCAGTGAGTCGAGATCGCGTCACTGCATTCCAGCCTGGATGGCAGAGTGAGACCCTGCCTCAAAAAAAAAAAAAATTATCTGCACTCACTGATAAAATGAATTTAAAACACATTCAGTGACTCGATGTCTTGTTGGCTTTTTTTTCTGTAAAACAGGAAATGGAACAGACTAGAAGTGCTGTCGATGAGGATCGGAAAATGTATCTCCAAGCTGCTATAGTTCGTATCATGAAAGCGCGAAAAGTGCTTCGGCACAATGCCCTCATTCAAGAGGTAAAAGGAGGGCAGTCCTCAGGGCTTCTCTGGTAGAGGGCATTGTCAGTGTACAGAGTCAGTCTCTTTCTTCTTAAAGAGGATACAGAAATAAACTGATCCTCAAATGGCATAAAGAAATGTTTCATACTTAGAATCGTACTCGCTTCTAGTTTCAATACTAATTCAGATTTGCAGGCTAGGCACAGTGGCTCATGCCTGTAATCCTTTGTTGTTATGTTGAGATGGAGTCTTGCTCTGTTGCCCAGGCTGTAGTACAAGTACAGTGGTGTGATCTTGGCCCACTGCAACCTCTGCCTCCCAGGTTCAAGTGGTTCTCCTGCCTCAGCCTCTGGAGTAGCTGGGAATACAGGCATGCGCCTGGCTAATTTTTGTATTTTCAGTAGAGATGGGATTTTGCTGTGTTGGCCAAGCTGCTCTTGAACTCCTGATCTCAGCCCACCCGCCCGCTTCAGCCTCCTAAAGTGTGGGATTACAGGCATGAGCCACCACACCTGGTGAACACCAGCAATCTGAATGCCTTGTTAGGCCAAAGCAGGAGAATCAGTTGAGTCCAGGAGTTTTAGACCAGCCTGGGCAACATAGAGAGGCCCATCTCACCAAAAAACATTTTAAAGATTAGCCAGTTGTGGTGGCATGCACCTAAAGTACAAGCTACTTGGAGGCTGAGGTGGGAGGATTGCTTGAGCCCAGGGAATTGAGCCTGGGCGACACAGTGAGATGCTATCTCGAATAATAATAATAAATTCATGTTTGCTTTGGCTTTATTTTAGAGCTCTAAAACTTGCCAGTTCATTGGGTCTTCTGTTCAGTTACTGAAGGAAGTCGACACATCAGATCCTCATTCATTCCATAAATATCTGAGCCTTCCATGTGATAGATGGCCAGGCTGGTCACTGGGATGCAGTACAGAGCAGCTGAAGATGTGGCACGCCCGTTAAGAGTTCACAGTGTCATGGGGAAGAATTGCACTATGAAGTAGTACATAAAGAAATATAAAATTACATTAGCATGCCCTGAAGGAAAGGTACACAGTACCGTGAGAATGTATTTAATCTCCTGACCTAGGGGACGCTGGGGAAAACTTTCTGGAGAAAGTGGTGTTTGAATTAAGAGCCGAGAGTTGGCCGGGCACGGTGGCTCACGCCTGTAATCCTAGCACTTTGGGAGGTCGAGGTGGGTGGATCACCTGAGGTCAGGAGTTCAAGACCAGCCTGGCCATCATGGTGAAACCCCATCTTTTAAAAAAAAAAAAAAAAAACTGAGAGTTGAGTCACAATTAAATAGAAGCTTAGGGTTGTGTGTGAGTACTTAGATTAATTAGTTTATTGTTTCACTTAATTATGTATCATTATTAGATTTTGCTGTATCTATTTTCCACATTTTAGTTGCTATTTTCATACTTCATTCTGCCTGTTTGTTGAAACTTCAGTACATTTGAGGCACTTTAAACTGATTGGTTAAAAGTCGTTACTTACAGCTGAAGAACTGGCAGTAGTTTGACTTCCACGTCTCTCTTCCACAGGTGATTAGCCAGTCAAGAGCAAGGTTTAATCCCAGTATCAGCATGATTAAGAAGTGTATTGAAGTTCTGATAGACAAACAGTACATCGAACGCAGCCAGGCATCGGCAGATGAATACAGTTACGTCGCGTGACGTCGCTCTCCTCCAGTGTGGTGTGAGAAGATCATTGCCATCACCATTTGGTGTGTTCCTGTGGGAAAAAGCAGGCCTGTGCCTCCATAATTTGGTCATTTGGCAGCCCCTGTTTTCTGCTGTTTACAACATCACCAGTGCCACGTCATGAGCGTCAAAGAAAATGCCTAGAGATATTTCAAGCTCATGTCATGATGACATTTCTTAAAACTTTATTAAAAGAATGAGTGAAGCATTGCTGAAATGTGGAAAGTCGGTTGGGTACCATGCTTTTTCTCCCCTTCACGTTTGCAATTGATGTGGTTTTTTTTTTTTAATGTATCTTAAAGGACATAAAATTTAAAAACTTAAATATTGTAATATGACAGATAACCTAATAATTGTATCTACATTAAAATGACAAACATGATACTGCTGCTTGTCAAATAAAAAAAATAAAGAAATAGAATGCCTTTTTTATGTGGATGGAGTGTCAGGTTGACCACAAAATATATAGACTCGAAGCAGCTAACGGCCATCTTTAGTTGCATTTTTATCTGAATGGTTTAATTTACTTGTACTCCTATTTAAATCCTACATGAAAAATGTCTAGATTGTTGTTCTTGAATGCACTGGACTGCATTCACCATAAAGAATGCTTTATTTTTATGGATTAGATATATTGGATCTAAGCATTTTGAATCTTGGAGATGTAATTCCATCGGCAATTTCTGGTGGTGTGGTACCCCAGAGACATCACAGAGTGTGAGCAGGATTCATGGTGACCTCAAGTCTGGCACAGAGAGAGCTTTTCATTCAAAAGTTGTCTTTCTTCTGTTGCATAATCCATTAATTCTAGCAGAGACTAACACCCTAGCGCTACAGCCTTCCCTGAGTCTTAGGAGATCCTATGATACCAACGTATTCCTTCCATAAGCCTTCCCTACCTGTTACCCTTACACCCCTCCTCAGACAGTTTATATACTAGAGTCACTCTCATCAGTCACAGATGTACTTAGCAATGCATAACCTAAATACCTTTTTTAAAAAAAATTGTACATTGCACCACGTGCCACTTATATATAAATCTCATTATTTTATTATATATGTGTATCAACAGCAGTGTCAGAATACTGCAGTCTATTATATTTATTATCTATCCCCGCCATCACCGCCACCACACCCCTCTTCCCTCAACACACAATTTTTTTTCTCTTTTTTTTTTTAAAGAGACGGGATTTTGCCATGTTTCCCAGGCTAGTTTAGAACTCCTGGCCTCAGGCAATCCTGTCTCTGTCTCTCACAGTGCTGGGATTACGAGCATGAGCCACTATGTCCAACATTCAGTTCTTAAAATCCGGAATATTTAAAAGCAAATCACAGAAATTATTTCACTTTTAATACTTCAGTTTTTATCTTGAACAAATAAGGCCTTTTAAAAAATCCACAATGACATTATTACTCATAACAAAAACAATAATTAATATTATCTAATATGTGGTTCATATTTAAATTTCTTGTTGTTTTGAAATGGCTTTTACAATTGGTTTATTGCATTTTTTTTCTAACTCGTGTCTCTTGTTTTAAAAATCTACTGAACTTATAATGACTTATATACTGTATTTCTCATTTGACCTTTCTTCCAAAGGAGGAAATAATGACAAACCATATAATATTGTACATTCACTGTCAAAAAGCAAACCCTTGTTTTGATAACTTGTTGATTGATAAAAGTTTTCCAAATTGATTCTTTTTTTTTCTTAAATATTTATAAATGTTAAATTAAGTCTTATCCTGGTATCTAATTGTCAAGAAAGTACATTGAAAAATGGACAGAATACTTGTGCGGAGGTCAACAGAGATGGCTTACAAGAGTTTTCTTCACATCTTCTCTATTTCACCCGAAAGGAAACATCTCTCGTGTGAGGAAGAAAAGGGACCAGATCTGTTCAACCAAGGCACCATTCAGAAAGGGAGCGATGATGGGAATTCATTGTAGCACACACCTCCCCCTGCAGAGAGTGCGGGGAAGAGTTGTAGCCTTGTCACGTTAGGTGAGGAGACTGAAGTCATTGCAGAAGCCATAGCACACAGCCCAGAGCCCGTACCTGGTACCTGGCTGTCCTGCTGTGCAGTAACTAGTGCGTGTGGACAGAACAGCTCAGAGCTACAAAAAGGAAAAAGGGCCAAGGAGAGGAGGGTTTTCTATGCTTCACTGTAGAAAACACATGAGCAAAACTCAGTTTTTTAGAAGCCATTAATATTAAGGTAGTTTACATGTGTGAGTCAGTGATGCATTGTATACCCACCCAGCACGAGGCTGTCAACATGCCAATCCCTTCCTTTTGAAAGCAAATATTTTAATTGCTGTTGAAGGTGCAGACTTATTCTAAGGTTTAGTCCAGTATTTTATGACCATTTGCTTTAATATAAACAAACATTCTGGGGGTTGTGTGTTTGCTTTGTTGTTTTTAAGACAAGGTCTCGCTCTGTCACCCAGGCTGGAGTGCAGCGGTGCAATCAGGGTGCACTGCAACCTCAACCTGCTGGATTCAAGTGATCCTCCCACCTCAGCCTCCGAAGTAGCTGGGACCACAGGCACACGCTACCACACTCGGCTAATCTTTGTGTTTTTTGGAGAGACAAGGCTTTGCGATGTTGCCCAGGCTGGTCTCAAACTCCTGAGCTCAAGCAATTCGTCTGCCTTGGCCTCTAAAGTGCTGGGATTACAGGTGTGAGCCACCATGCCAGGCTTTGTTTTCTTTATAACTTACTATCTTTATAGGATTTTGTAACCTGTGTATGCTACTATGCTATCCCATGTCTGTTCACTTTTTAAAAAAACCTTTGAGTGTAAATGATGACAGGTGCTTCCACCAATGTTATTTTTGTTTCATCTTCAGGTAATCCTATTTGAGAGGCAATGCTTCTCTTTTTCATAGGTGAGGAAACTAAATGAGGAGACTTTTCCAGGAGTTACTGTTGTAAACTGCAGAACCTGAATTTAATTGCCAGTCAAATCCATGGATAAGTATGGCCTCTCTATGTATACAGTCTCTAAAATAAGTTGAAATAACTTTCATACATAATAATTTTTTTGACTTTCAGCATAACAATGTTTGTAGTTAATGTATGATAAACACTTCATATTTTTCATAAGATATTTAAGATGACGTCAGTACGGTTAAGGAATTTGTCTTGGCACAAAGCTGATTCATGGCAAAGGATATTTGTTAATATTTTACATTCACATGTACTATTACAGAACATTTATTTCACAGTGTATATATACTTAAAAAGTTGCCAGTTAATTTTGTTGAGCTATGTACTAGCAAAGGATAATTATTCACCTCTTAATTTTTGGTTCGAATAATACATTCTTGGTTGAGCAAAGTCAAAGTCAAGATGTGAACTTTAAAAATACTAGTCCTTGGCCAGGCGTGGTGGCTCACGCCTGTAATCCCAGCACTTTGGGAGGCCGAGGCGGGTGGATCACCTGAGGTCAGGAGTTCGAGACCAGCCAACCAACATGGTGAAACTCCATCTCTACTAAAAATATAAAAATTAGTTGGTGTGGTGGCGCGTGCCTGTAATCCCAGCTACTCAGGAGGCTGAGGCAGGAGAATTGCTTGAACCCAGGAGGCGGAGGTTGTAATGAGCCAAGATCGCGCCATTGCACTTGGACCTGGGCAACAGCAAAACTCCATCTCAAAAAAAAATTTTTAGCTAAAAAAATAAAAATAGTAGTCCTAAGGGCCGTTGCACAAGGGCCATAGCGAAATGAGTGGAAATTAATATGGAG